>JAPZEB010058179.1:0-20913 GCA_029783705.1 Chaetodon striatus
CTACTGAAGATATAGCCTACTGAATGTATACACATGCTGCTTTTGCTTTGTAATGATTATAACAGTGAAACAAAGACTGACCCTGCTGTACAGGAACCAGTGAAGGGAAGCAGGGAAACTTTGCTAATATTCAAGCAGCTGTGTGTCATTGCATTGGATGCAGATGAACATTCTTTGACTTCACCTAGGGGCCCCGTTCGTCTGGTGTAATGTAGCCAGCGTAGGACTACAGCCGCATTTCCAGCTAGCTTGCTGCTTTGCAACGTGCCTGCGCAGCACGACAATTACAAAAATGAGTCAGCTGATGTGATTGTTATATTTCAAGTCAGTAGTGATGTGATTACAAAAGGAACATTGTTTTGGTTTGGGGTAACTATAATATAATTACTAAAATTGATTTAGTAAATAGTTACACTACTTGTTACTGGAAAAATTAATATTAATAATGTAATGTGTTATGAGTTACACATTACTGCCCAGTGTGGCTGGCCTGATGCCTACAGGAACTTCAACCAGTAGCAAACACGATGCCTGTATGTACAAACAAAGAGGCAGAAAACTTGAGCTTGCACTCAGCTCAACTGCGGGATTTATTCTGCAGCGCTTGCTTCTAAGGGGTTTAAGGCTCCTCCCAATTCAATATGCCATCTAGTGACCTGTTTAGGTATTGCACTAACACAGTAACAAGGAAAGTACAAAAAATGGCATTAGATTACTATTTAAGACACATTAAAGTTAATGACTTTTAACCCTTTACACCATGTAATAACGTGTAATAACATCCAATGCCCATGTCATATCTCAACTGATGTGACATTATAATGTATGTCAGGGCAATTTTTAGAGAAAAGAAAATGCTGGAAATAAGACAAACATAGGCACAGGACTGTTGAGCTCCAGTAATCCAGCATCTCTCCCATAATCAGACAGAATTGCACCCAGCTTGTCTGATGTGTGTACAGGTTTGTGAGATTATTCTGGTGTCATGTCACAAAAAGTTAACGTAGCTAAAAACAGCAGTCTGCATTTTACTGTCATTAAATATGCAGCACACAGCAGGTTTCCCTCTTTGCTGCTTGTATTATTTTTGCCATGTGGTTACAAAATAAGAATATAAACAAGTGTCGTTTCCTGAATGAGAGGTCAGTCAAACACCCCCTCCCTCAGCAGGCTACTCATTGAGTTGACTTGTGATTATGCTTGTCAGGGTTTAATCAGATTGAACTCTGCGTGAAGTGAAGGACACAGTGAAGGCGGGTCAATTTGTGAGCGAAAGCAAAGGAGTCTTGCCGTGTAGAAAATCCAAAAACATGTCTAACTGCAACAAAATAGTAAGGATTGGATGGTGAGGAATAGTGAGGCAACTATTACACAGAGATTTGTTGCTCTTTTTTTAGCCTGCCTTAATGATATAAATACAGA
Source organism: Chaetodon striatus (assembly GCA_029783705.1). Classification (NCBI taxonomy): domain Eukaryota; kingdom Metazoa; phylum Chordata; class Actinopteri; order Chaetodontiformes; family Chaetodontidae; genus Chaetodon; species Chaetodon striatus. The sequence goes on from JAPZEB010058179.1 coordinate 1,423, forward strand.
AATTACTGTCAGTAAAATGCAACACTTTAACAGCACCACAAACTACATCCTCCCAAATGATCATACAGTTGAATCCACACCTCTTTAAAACACTTTCAACAAAAACTAAACATTATAACCTTCATGAAGGTTGGATTTATTGCAGGACTGTTGTATTAGACTGCATTATGCTGCCAGGTACTCTGCCTACAGCCAACACCGGGCAAACCATTGCCAGAGTGAATCCGCACAAGTCTGTTGGACGCGACAATGTGCCTGGACGTGTGCTCAGGGAGTGTGCAGACCAGCTGGCAGATGTGCTCGCTGAACTCCTCAACACCAACCTGAGCCAGGCAATCGTCCCTTAATGCTTAAAGACCACCACCATCATCCCTGTGCTGAAAAAGTAAACAGTGTCCTGCCTCGGTGATTATTGTGCTGCGGTACTCGCAGCAAATACAATGAGGTGCTTTGAAAAAGTCGTCACGGGCCACATGAAATCTTGCCTCCCAGACTATCTTAATCCCCACCAGTATGCATATCGATCCGACAGTCCCACAGGCAATGCCATTTCCCACCTGTCCCACCTGAATAATAACAACACTCAGTGATCAGGGCGTTAGATACTGATGTACAAAGGCACCTTACGCAGTGGTATAATATGCACTGGGCGGCGGCCGACCAAAGCCATCAACTACTGGTGATATGTCAGTGGACATCTGCATAAGGTGAGGACACAGTGTTACGAAACGCACCAGCTAGCGGTTTTTTATAATGCAACCAGTAACAAAAATATAATAAGGAGCTACAGATTACCTTAATGGCGGATGGAAGGGGATGTGTATGGGTCCAACACACCCCTGACTTTTACCCAGGAACCCACAATTCACTTCCCTGTAAATGTAGAGCCAAAACATTGATGTTTTTGTCTAACTCTAGCCATGTGCTTTTGTTGCACAGGGAAATAAATGTAAATATGAGGTGTTTTACCGATGTAAGTATATTTGGGAAAAAAAAAAAGTGTGCATCTAACAAGCAGAGAATGGAAGTGTTTAACTCAATGAGTAGCAGAAATTGACACGGCGTCCGGGAACATCAACAAAAGATGCAGGAGGTTACCTAATGCGTAATATGTAGACGTGAAAGTCCACAACGCTGCTGTTCCAGTAGGCTGACTTACTGTAACGCACTTTTTGCTGGACTGGCAAAGCAGACATTAAATAAACTCCATCTTATTCAGAATGCAGCAGACAGAGTTTAAACAAAAAGGTCTGACCACATAACTCCTATTTTATCTTCTCTTCACTGGCTCCCAATAAAACAAAGAAATTGATTTTGAAATACTTCTTATTGTTTTTAAATGTGCACACCAGAGAGATCCCTTAGATCATCAAATAAAGTTGTGCTCATTATACCTACAATCAACGCTCAGTCAGCTCATGGTGCTTTTAGTCGTTATGGTCCTACCCTCTGGAATTCTCTTCGACATGAACTATGGTCTGCAATACCAGGAATTAGTATTATTTTGTTATTATCTCCCTTTTTTAAGAATAATGATAATACCTTCTTACTTTGTCTGTTTTTAATTATGTTCTGATTGTTTTTATACGTTATTATCTTACATGATATTTTATGTCTGTCATGTATGATGCACCCTAAGCACACTGAGTTTCTGCTCGTGATATGAAATGTGTTATACAAACAAAGTCCCAACTCTGATAAGATGAAAGAGATGAAAATTGACTTCAGGGAGACCACCACCGCCAACCACCCTCTTCTCATCAACAGATCACCAAGTTTCTTGGTGTGCAGATAGCTCATGAACTACACCTTCCTGCTGGAGAATGGATAAAACTTTTCCACTGCCTCCAGTGTTCAAAGACAGCCAGCCTCCCCCCACCTGCCCTGTCCACCCTCTGCAGAGGAACCATAGCTGCATCACAGTCTACTATGGAAACTGCATCAAGTCAGTCCCTGCAGATGATAGTTAAGTTCACAGAGTCCATCACTGGGACCTTTTTCCCGTCCGTGTATGACATTTGCACAAAACACTGCACAAACAGGGCCTTAAAGATCATAAAGGACCTCTCGCTCCTCACTCTGCTGCCGTCTGAAGAAAGGTACCGCAGCATCCCGGCAAGATCATCCAGACTCAGCAACAGCTCCTGAGCTGTCAGACTCCTAAACACACTTGATTCTGTAGAAATTATTGTGCAAGACCTTTTAAAAAGGACTCCAGGGTGATAACGATTTGTTGCAAGGATGTTGGAGAAATAGGAGGACCTGGCTTCTTTTACTGCTTTTTGATATGTGAACATAAGTTCACGAAGAGATTCATATAACACCAGACCGTCCCTTTTCCATTTCCTTTCTGCTAGTGTACATTTTCTCTTTATTTCTCTAGTGTTATTAAGCCAAGGAGAGCTGGTTTGACTCTCCACATTTGTTTTCTGTAGAATCAAGTTCAGCTTTTCATGTGTTGTTGAAGTTATTCAGAAAATTGTCTGTGGACATATTTGGTTTTTGATTATTGCTATGTGTAGATGCTGTGGTGAAGGCCTTATGAAAGCTGTCAGCGGAGTTGGTATTGAGAACATGAAAAGAAACATAAGTAGAAACTGGCAGAAAAGGTGGAGGGAGGCTTTGCAGTGAGATACACATAAGCCAGCCTCACGGAGTTGCAAAACTTTCAGGATCAAAACCGTAGGAGAGAACAATATGCAGGGTGTGTCCTGACTGAGCAAGATGGACACATTCCATGGAGTAAAAGAAGAACTAGAGGGGCAGCGTACATGTGTGTTAAAATCAGACTTGAGCGTGTGCCACAGCTTAATTTGAGTCTGAAGTCATGCAGTGTATCACTTTTATTTGCAGTTAGCAGCTCCTGCAGGTGAATTTATGAAGCTGTGTGGGTTTCATTTAGCGAGGTTAAACAGGGCAAACACATCTGTGTTAATCGTGTTAGATGGGTTTGGAATGTGATGATACAATCCTACAGCAATAACGGAGAAGGAAAAGCCTTTTGGACAGAAATAAACCGCACACACAAGAGATGATTGTATGAAGCAGTTTTCTCCCAAAAGCCTCATAAAGAGATAAAAATTACATAGTTATTTCCACAGGCATATTTTAATGAGTGGGTAAGAATCGGTGAGCTTGAAGATAGCTGTGAATCACATTTTTAAAAAGCGCCTCTTTCACCTTTTTTTTCACTGGCTGCATTTCTCCTTTTTTTTCAGGTTCGCTAAGATGAAGCAATATTATTTTTAAAGGTTGTGAAAAGAGCCATATTCTCCGTTACTTGATATAATCAGAGGCCTCCAAACTTATTTTACTGGGTCGTGCAAGGACTCTTTGAAAAAACATGCACGACGGAGGCTCAGTTCTTGCTTCAGTTTTTCCATCAAAGAAAAAAGTAGCATGGAAATAAACTTCAATCAAAATAATAAAGTCCACGCTATGTCACAAAGATGACACCCACGCACAAATTAGCAGCCACCACTGTCAATGTCAGTCTGCTTTTAGTTATATACATTAGCCACGTAATAATGCTACCGATGACATCCCTCCTTCACCTTCACTATAACTGCTGAGGTGGAGAACAGTGGCTGTGTCACAGAAGCAGCAGCAGTGATGGGAGAAGAAAATGTTCTCCTCTTTTCCATACCTCATCTATACAATTTACCTGACTGAGTAGACATGTTAAATATGGATGCTGCTCACTCAATGCATTTACTCAAATTGATCCTCGCTGCTGTGACTGAAGTCGAGGCAGCTGGGATTAAAGGCATTTCTTTTCCTCTTCCCTCTTGTTATTCTTGCATCACTCAAGAATTTTACACTGTTTGGATGAGAGGGAGAGAGAGAGAGATGTGACCAGGGTCACAGTCCAGATCGGAAATTGAATTGGAAATGAGTTTTGAAAAATCTTATCTTCGGTGTGCGGCTTTGGCGACTCGGGCACTCCACTTACTGTAAGTGATGGCAAAAATCTGAAACATCAGGAAGGAGAAATGGTCTCATAAGTATCGGAATAAACATTCGAGATTCAGCTCTGTCTTATGATTTCTGAAAATCTGAAAAAAAGGTGTTTGTGACCAGATGGGATTTGCATGTTTTGATCTGGGTATCATACAGCTCTATTGTAAAATTTTCCACAATGACTCCATATTCTTGCAACAAGATGGTAACTTGAACATTTTGTTGTTGTTTTTTGGTCGTCTTACATGTGTTATTGTGGCATAATGTGTAAGTGTTGCTGCAGCGGCAGGGGCAGAAACCGATTCATTTGTTCAGACACCTGTGTTTCATGCTCCACGGGTGCAAATGCATTGGAACTGCGGAGCGCATTTTTGCTGCTGCAGGCATGGCTCACCCTGAACGCTCATGGAAACAGTGAAATTAGGTAGGATTTCTTATCGTGTGTTATCAGTTGCTATGTTAGACACTGGTAACAATCACATCAGTTCCTTTCATCCCCTTTGGCACTGGATGCAACTGTGAATAGCAGTCAAAATAGCACTCAAATATGTGCAACAGTGCCAGGCGCTGAAAACCAAATCAGTGTCTAAACTTACAGGTCTGTGCTACAAGTCTTCACAGGTCTACCCGGACCATAGGATCAAGGACCCATCGGGATCAGTACCATGTTTTATTAGGTAGGGTCACATTCTATTACTGCAGGTCCTGTGCGTGTTTATCATGTTTATTATGTGTGATAAATAAGTTCATAATACACGTAAGCGCTGTATGTAACTCGTGTAACTATTAGGATAACTCTGGATCAGATAACAAGAGTGAAAGTAAGTCGAAAAAAGCAGAGCAGCAAGTTGGAGGCGGAAAGGAAAGATGGCTGCCTTCTTCACTGAGGTGAAAAAGTAGCGAAAAGAAAATAAATATAAAGAGGCTAGACCCAGCAGCACCTCTTCTGCCCGGGCCTCCTTCATACAAACTGTGGACAAAGACAAATTCCCCTCATCCATTAGCATTTAGTTCCGTCATTTTGGACCCAGTGAAGACCTCCAGTCTGTGCTGCAGTTCACAATACATCCAGGGTTAACCATGTCGACTTCAATGGGCTCCAACTGTGGGCCAGCATTTACTGTGCAACCAAACAGAACACTACAGGACCATCTTATATATAAGAAAGCAGGTTGCAGGTTACAGGTCTGGCTTTTTGTACAATAAACCAAACAAAATCCGAGGATAATCAAACCAAACAGTCTCAGTCTTTAACATATGAAATCACATGTCATGATGAGTTTGTGAGGAAGGTCACTGGCTGTCTCACAAAATCTCTGCAGAGACAACACATTCTCTTGGTTGTTGGACCCGTCCACTAACCCTCCCGCCCACCATACTCAGCCTTCCACCACCTTAACTTATGTTGTTGTTTGCCACATTTCCCCCTGATCACACCAGGTGCCATTTAACAATAACAGTGACCAGCCGCGTGTCATTCCAATGTGAAAGCACGGTGTTTTTCATCGGTATTCCACGACTTTGGAGTGAGACTGTGTTGGCAGAGACATATTTGGATCATTAATGGCACATCCAGGATCAGTCTTTCATAACACATGACTGACATAATTAAAATACAATGAATAATCAAGCTGCTTCAACTACTGCTCACACTGTGCAAAGAGACAATTAATGGTGCTGTATTTACAATCAGAGTAGAAATTCTCAGTTCATTTTTTATTTCCAAGGGGGATTATTAATGGCAGTAGACCACAATGCCTCTAAACACAATTGGACTGACTTACAACCAACCAGAGCAACGACATGTGATGTAGCACTGAGCGACAAATGTAAACAGACAGCTCTGTTTAGCAAGTGTTGCCTTCTTGGCATCAGAATGTGAAAACAGTGCTTCAACAGAAAGTTCCACATGAGCAGCAGCCATCTTCTCAAAAATGTCTCAATGACACTCCTCTTTACGAAGCTAGGTTTATGCTCGCTGTCAGTCCATGGGCCAATAATGATGTCATTATGTATTTTGCTTTAAGGCGGAAAGCGCTACAAGTTGTCAGTCATGATATCTAACCTGCCTTATATCAGATAAACACTAGTGATTGGGCCGACCCAGGCCAAACCAGCTAAAATCTGAGCAGACCAGATTGGACCAGACGCACCTGCCAGAGCAAATAAAACATAAGCTTGCACACTGTGTGGTTCTCAGGTTTGAATCACACAAAAACAACATTTAAATAATCCACTTTATAATCAATTTTAAAAAGGAGATTATGCTTTTTGCAGGTTCCTGTCTCTGACTCACAAAATAAAACATGTAAATGTGAAATGTAACCTACACGGTTATACGAGCGGGCATGATTCTGCTTTATCACATCACATTCTGCATCTAGTTACAGATCAAACTCTATTGCAATTAAAAGATGCTTTAGGCTACTTAAGTCAGGCCCACAGGAAAGAGGTAGACGCAGACAGCTGTTGCCCCGGTAACCTGGTGCTGTTACATGTGGAAACAGGGGGATTTTTAATGAGAACAGACGGTAATATAAAGAGGTGACAGAAGTTTTAATTGTTTAATGAGTCCAACGAACTGTGTCGGCATTGTGCGTTTCTCCAACATTTCATAAATATCATGTCACCAAGTGATGGGATATATGAGCTGACTTTGTCATCAGGGGGTGAAGAGGATGGGCGGATGACGTGACACCTAGGCGAGACACCTTCCAAGTAGCAGTGTACTCTTTGAGACCAACAAACAGCAAAGCCTGTTATGATTTAGCGAGCAATCGCTGTGTTTCCAGCAGCTTTTAGGCACCAAATGTGGCTGTTCTTAAGGGACTAGTCGCTGTTTTTTTCTCACCATACCACACTCAGTGCTGTTGAAATGTTAAGTCTCTCTACATGATTAGTCTCAAATGAAATGTATCCTTTCTTTATGCAGTAATTTTTCCTGGCACAGGAGTGCACTGTCACTTTCTATTACTTTTTAAATATGTATAACCTACCAGCTTGATGTGCACATAGACTGTGTATGAAGATGCACAGAAGTTGTTGTTGTTGTTATTTTGCAAAAGTCTGGTGCTGGTTACTCAAGATTAAGGACGCCCGAGAAACTCGCCGGTATAATCACGCTTTGACAATTTGCGCCTCTCAAATTAGAGACCACAGAGGGAACACATAACTTCAGATGGCTGAAATGTATTAAATCAGGCCTTCATACAGCATGCAAACTGTTCTGGATGGAGGATGCTCATAAAAATCAGATATTCATCGTTATTCTGCTTTCCTGGCATCAGAGCCATAATCAGAATAAAGTGTTATTTAGGAAAATACCACTTAGGCAGCGCAGAGCGGCATTTCATGCCATTCAGCTCATAATAATAGAACCCCACAGGTTTGTTGTCTGTCAAACGTGGCAAGGCAGGAAAGGGAATAAAAGATTGGAAAATTGTATTAGCTATGTGACAATGCACATGAAAGCCACATACAAAATAATTGATTTAATGACTGAAATTACTAAATTTTGTGTTTTTATTGTTCGGCCTTCAAAAAAAAAAAGCAGCATTTCTAAATATCTTCGGGAATATGTGAACACGTCAGCTTTGAGCTGCCTCTCCGCCACTCCAGTGTGACTCGGAGTTCATCTGTGTAGAGAGAGCTGAAGTGGCATCCTGGATGTGATCCTCCCCAGTCATCATGCCTCTAATGGGGACAGCCAGGTGCAAACAGCATGTAATCCTGTTTGTCAGCCCCGGTGTCTCTCTATTTCCCTTCCCTCCTATTTGGCATGCAATCTGCATTGGAAGTGTGGAATTGAAAAAGCCGCAGCCTCAGGCAGTCACAGGTGGAGGCAAGGGAGAAAGTGAGGGAAGAAAGCAAGTGACAGAACGACAGAGGATGAGAATGGAAGATGCAGTGGGGGGATTTATGTGTTAATTCCCTCTTCCTGGGTGTGCTATTTCTCAGTTATCCTTTACTTAGCCAATGGCAATAGCCAATAAAGGCCCACTAAACTGGCACAAAGAGAGGGTATGTGGTTCTAATGCTGAGAGGGTTATACCTTCCCCCATGTGAGAGGCCTCTAAAACACACTTTACTTTATTTACTGGGTTCTTTATTTACTAGGTTATTTACTGGTTTAAGTGGCTGAAGTGTAATAATGCAGAAGCATTGTTAGAAAAATGTGTGAAATATGGAGACCAGAGATAATATTGACAAACAACCTTTATGTAAGAAAGTGTGGGTAGCAATACAATATTGCAAAACTCCTGTATATGTTGAGATATCTGCAACTGAAATATGATGATAATGATTCTTCTTCAAACATTAGAAAGACAGAAACCCGCACATCAGACTGGCTCTGAGTGTGAAATAGAGTAAAGCCATGACAAATGATGGCACAAAGTACAGAACACCAAATGCTTTGGACATTTGAGGACACTTATGCCTTGAATTGGTGCTTCCATAGACTACACTGCAATTTAGAGTTTGAGTGGGGCACACAGTTCCACAATCAGGTTACGGTGCCTGGTAAACTATAATGAAATGGTTTAACGTGTTCAAAGTATGAACATTTTTAAGTCTTTCGGAGCATGATGGCTGGAGATGAGGGGAGCAAGAGAAAGGAAACAACAGTCCACTTAGACTTAACAATGGAGTGATTAAATGTTGGTAGTCAAAGGTCGAGGCTTCTGTGACTTTGTGTCTGTCTCATTCTTGTGAACAGGGCATCTCAAGAACACCTCAAGGGAATGAGGACTCGACAATTAACTGATTAGAATTTGGTGGTTGTAGGTCAGAGGTCACTGTGACTTATGACAAAACTTCACAGAGGGATAAAAATGATAACGTGATGATATTTCATGTCAACTTCACTGTGACATCATAATTCTCTGCACAAACACTTATATGGCTATTATTCAAGGTCATATCTCAGGAACAGAAGCGGAGACGTTTGGTCAGATATTACATAGGTGACACTAATCTTGGGTGCTCACCTTGAAACTGTGCTGATTGTAAAGTGCTGCAGAGGGGAAGATGTGTGTGTGGCAGCCATGTTTTTACAGACATGGATATAAATTATAAGTGCAGCTTGACTGGTGCGTGGAGGCGTACAACCGCAATGCTGTAATTCTAGTTCTATGCTACATTACTACCTGGCCCTGTATCTTCTGTGCGGTTAAACACATAAATTTTTATATATGTGGGGTGCCCAGGTGGGTTAGGGGTTACGACACTGAACATGAACCACAGTGTCCACAGTTTGAATCAGCAGGGGACGGCTGTTGCTATCTCTCTCCCTCATATCCTGTAAGCTCTCAACTGTGTCTGTCTAATGAAGGCATTAAATAACCCATTTTTTTAAGTACAGTTAAAATGCAAAAATTAATTAATGTTAATTTATGTTAGTAAATTATGTTGATTTTTCCTAGTCAATTTAGTATATTGTAATTTTGCTTTTTTTTTTTATTGTCCTAATTGAAGAATTAAGTGCTTGTGTTTTGTTTGTTTGTTTGTTTGTTTGTTTGTTTTTAAATACATACAAAGAAACCTCAAAGCATCTTTGAATACTTTTTAAAAAAGTGCTATATAAGCCTGCAGGCCTGTCGCTTTAATATCTGAGGACGTGCACAATCAAACGCTCTAAATGGATGCAGGATACATGTTGACTATCATGCGCATGCAAAGAAATTAAAATCAAGTTATATCTCCGGTCTCACACCAAAAACACACTCGGCAGCCAGGAGGTGTGTTCATGTGTTACCGGTGGGAAGAAAACTGGCTGTGGGTTATCTCTGGCCACAATTTGGCGCCAAAAGTTAAACCATCCCTAATTTTTGGAATTAAACGTGGCAAATCTAAATATCTCGTCTCAAGCTTACACCATTTCCTATTACTTACCAACCAGAGACAGTATGCTATTTTGGCTGAAAAGCCTCAGGCAAAAAATAATACTAACAATGAAAATCAATGCCGATTGTGAACTCTATTTTTTAATCTCAGTTGCCAAAACAGAAGCTGTTCAGTCAGCCTAATGGAGTTAACAAGGGCAGAAACTTTGCCTGCCAGTTAGGAAACTGGTTTGTGTCATAATATGTTTCGTTGATCTTTAAAAAGCTGCAAGTCACAGCTTGTGTTTCCAATTTGGACAAACACAGATTTTGAAGTTTTAATAAAATATTGGATACAACAGCAGAAAAATGAAGGAAAATCAGGAATCTGTTTGGCATAGTGATAAAACAACACAGATGATGGGAGGAGACTACTTGATAACCTCAGTGATACACTCACATTTACCTGTCTCCCTTTTATGTTTGTATGAGGTTGCATGCTCTGATGTGATAACACACATGATAATTATCTCCGATGTTGTGCAGTGATAAAAATTCAAATGCCTCAAGAAACACAAACACATATCTGACAGTGAAACGTTCTTATCTCCTCGGCGATGCTCATCATTGTGCTGTGCTGTTTTTTAGCAGCACAGACTTGATATGCTAGGAAAGTGGCTTAGCTGCGTGTCACACAAAGCACAGCTAGCCAGGCTAGCACTGGCTTCAGAGTCAACCACAAGGGTCCAGATTTCTCGGGGGTTAGAGAGGGATAAAGAGAGCAGGGCTGACTGTGGCCTGCTTTTTCCTCTCCATGCCTGAGGCCTTGTGCGACACATACATGAATAAATCAACGCCAGGAAAGAGGACACACACTGAGACTGTGGGGTGCCACAGTTTTAGGGGCTCTGAGCTCCATGTAATCCTTTTTATCCATACACAAATCACCCCCACCCATTTCCGTTCCCTTCCTGACACACTTTAGGAATTTATGGTGACATAGCCTCTCATGGGATGTACCAGAGCAGCAACAGTGTCAGGTCAGACTCAAGGTTTTATAAGACGATTAGGGACTGCTTTTAATAACATGTGCATTGTTTGTGAGCCTTTATTCACTACTTCTATACGTACGGTCACTGAACATTTATTTGTACCTGCTGGTTGTAGGAAGTCTAAATCACTGTTTATGCGTATCTGATTTATTTATAGCAGGGACCATGTACAAAAATACATTAGTGTCAAAAGTTTAAAAAAAGGTGCTTTGTGCCAGACTTAGCTACGAGCTAATTTCCGTCTGTCGTCAGGGGCAGGTGAAAAAATAACAATAACACACAAAGGAAAACCTCTCATCTCCACTACGAGTGAACCAACAACTTGCTGATGCCTATGCAAGTGCAGGCACACACACATACACACACACACACACACACACACACACACACACACACATCCTAGAAACAAACATATCATAGAAATATCAAAATATTACATACATGCGCAGGATATCCAAAGTTATAAAAACAAATACACAGGAGGTTTACAACTGAATTTACTAGATATTCTCTTGTAATTGTGTTCTCTAAATGTTCACACAGAAAAACCTCCCAACCTTTAGATTTCAGAAGACATGCCCCACTTAAAATTAAGAAAAGGACATATTTCCCACTGTAGGGTAAAAGGACATTTGTACCTGCTCTGCCACTTTGGAAGCAGGATAGTTTTACTACTTGTATCAATTCCTTTACCCTTTTAATATGGCATTTCTGTTGTCAGATATGGTAATCAAGATCCTGCAGTGACTTGTCAGAGTTAACCCTGACCAACATCAGCTTGTGGTCAGGCAGGAGGCTAAAGACAGACGTAAAGGATAGGGATGTCAGCCATTATAGCCCAATTTCTGCCAAACACTTTGGTACCTTTGGAACAAAAAATAACCCATCAGACATAGTATCTAGACCTAAATGTGGGTGGGGTTATTGCCACTTACTGATCTGTCCAGCACTCACTGTATTTCCTGGCTCTCACCAGTGACACAGAGGGAAGTCTGCACCTCAGTCATTGTCTACAAAATGAGGCTGCATGCCGCCATGTCCAGAACAAAATAAAACAGGCTGCAGTGAGTCTCTCTTCATGGCAGTGACCATCCACTATTGACCAATCAACGGACTGCAGTGTTCACAGCTTCACCTTTTAGTACCAGATCTGTGGGCTGGGTACCCCAACAGAAGGGTGACTAAGAATGGGGACGGTACAGAGCGGTTCTATTGATACCATCCACAACTTTTCACAGGAAACGGAAAAACTGTGCAGTACTGTACCATACTGCTTGGTGGAAACAGGGCTTATGTCAAGGAATATGTCACAGTGATGTTAGCATCAGACACCAACACAAAAAGGCACCTTTCGTGGTGGTATTAAATGCTGCCCAGCGAAAGTTGCATCAGTTTACATGCTGGTAACAACTTAATGTAAGGAGCTGGAGAGTCCCTATAGGATGGGCAGGAGGGGAGGTGGATGGCTCTAACAAAACCCAGACTTCTGGGAAGCAGCTGTTTACCTCCCGTGGGAGTGCTCAGCCAAACCATGATGTTTATTTCCAAACCTAACCACGTGCTTTTGTTGCAAATGGATATAGACATAAATACAAGGTGTTCTACCAAAGTTGTCAGCTTGTTTTAAAAAGACTGCATGCATCTAATGAGACGCTTCTGTTTTCACAGGAACAGAAGTGTTCCTGTAAGGAGTGTGCATTAGCTCACCTGGTAGAGCAGGAGCCCCATATATGAAGGCTATGTTACTGACATAGTGGCCACAGGATTCCAACCTCAGGCCCTTTGCTGCATGTCATCCTACCTCTTTCTTACCCTTCCACACTAAAAGCTGGCCTGTTGATTAAAGGCAAAAAGCCCCCAAACTATCTTTAAAAAAAACTCAGAACTATTACTGTGCATTTCCTGTGAAAACTGAAGTGCATTGTGAAAAGACAGCCTCCCGGAACATCAACAACAGATGCAGGAGTATACCTAGCACGTCATATGTTGACATGAAATGACCTAACGGTGATATTTGACGATTTGAACGTGTTGAACAAGGAGAGACAGGGCTGAAAAAAATCCAGACATGCTTGTCTTTCTATCCAGGCTTCAGAACGCACTGTAGACACAGAATCTGTGGCCTTCTACTGTGACACACTTTTTTATTCCAAACCCACTCATCTATCATTCAAGCCATTATCAGGCTGATATCATGTAGTCTGATCCAAGTATTACATTAAGACCCTGAACAGAAGTAGGAGAGACCAGAGAATAGATGAATAAATGGATACTTCACACGCCCTCTAAATCAATGTTCAGCTTAGTGACAACGGCATTACATGTAGGTCACTACTGTGTGTACAATGTGAATATGATCAGCTGGCCATGGTTTGGACCTGAGGTTTTCCCAGGCCAGTCGCAAGAATAAATTGTTGACATTGTAAGTTTCTGCAAACCACCAATATGCTGCATTTGTATGTTTTATACATATGACATAGTTCAGATTACATGTTTATGAGCTGAGTTTCTCATCAGGAGGCATGACACCAAGGCAAGATGACTGCCAAGCAGCAGACTACTTTTCAAGGCCAGCAAGCAGGTATTTTTTTTAAAAATAGGTCAGGTCATTTCCAGCCATGTGTGAGCCACAAATCGTTTTGTTTTTTTGTTTTCTGTTTTTTTTTACAACGGATCAAGTTATTTCCAGATGTGTTTGTGGTGACAAAAGCCAGTATTTTTTAATCAAGAGTTCAGGTCTTTTCCACCCATATGGAGCAACAAAGTGTTTTTTAATGAGATGATGGGTCATTTCCAGCTGTGTTTGTAGGGACAAAACTGGGTATTTTTAATGAGAGTTAGGGACTCGTCTAGCCCTGTTTGTGGCGACAAAAGCAAATATGTTTTACTGAGAGTTTGTGACAGTTTGTAGCAACACAACTGGGTATTTTTTAACAAGAGGTCAGGACATTTCCAGCCGTGTTTGTAGCGACAAAAACAGGAATTTTTTTTTTAAAAGTCTTTACATTTACAGCTGTATTTGTAGCAACAAATCAGGATTTTTTTTTTTTTTAAACAACAGGTCTGGTCATTTCTAGCCATCAGGTCTTTTCCACCCATTTGTACCAACAAAGTGTTTGTTTTTTTTTAATGAGAGGATGGTTAATTTCCAGCCGTGTATGTAGTGACAAAAGCAGGTATTTTTTAACGAGAGGTCAGGACATTTCCAGCTGTGTTTATAGCAACAAAAGTGGGTATTTAATTCTGGTCTGGTAATTGCTTGCCATGTTTGTTGGAGCAAAAATTGTTCTTTTTCAATGATGGGTGATTTCCAGCCAAAAGCCACTATCTTTTATTGAGCGACCATCATGTCTCTAACTTTGTTTGTAGCAACAAGACTGGGTATGTTTAAACAAGAGTTTGGGGCATATACAGCCATGTTTGTAGCAACCAGACCATGTATTTTAAGCCAAAATGTAATATTTTACTAACCTTAATATTGTAATTTTTGTGCCTAAACCTAACCAACATTAACCACAGCACTGTCACAATATAAAATTGAGAATTGAATTGTAATGAAGTAAAGTTAAACTGTGTCCGCTACATGACATGTACTGATATAGCATATCCATGTACAGTGCCAACATTTATTCTGGTGACTGGGTTTCAGCCTGTGTCCAAAAAAAGAAAGAGACTATCCCCCCCAAGTCTTGATGAAATGTAACAATCCAGAGGGTTTTTGGTATGTGGTTTCCTTTAGGGTTAATAGTCTGTGCAGAGCCTCGTTGTGGGCTGGAGCTCTTCCCACCTCGGCTCTTTTATTCTATTGTTGGATTTAATTGTCTCTGTGTGTTCTCATGCCAGCAATCTTTTTCTTCTGCGTCCAACCAGGTGCTCACTCCCCCTCTTATACTTCACTTGATGTGTGTGTTGTGTGTCCTTGTGTGTTTTTGCATGCGTGTGTGTGTGCCATTGTCTGGCCCAACACAGACCTTTCTCAGGAGAAATTGCCAAATTATGCTGCAAGGCCCCAGAGCTGACTGGGCCAATCTACATGCCTTTGTATCAGGATTGGTAGTGAGAGTGTAGAGGGTTGTTCCTCAGCCTTTATGCTCCATTTGAGTAGCACATACTTCTGGTGGAAAATGTTCAGCGCACTGTGTTAATGTTTCTTTCGCAGGGGGTGAAAATACGTTAGAAATGCATCAGTTCAGTTTAGAAATATGTCGGCTCTGCCCCTGGGTGAACAATTTTACTATAGGCATTTTTTTTAAAGTGTTGTCTGGTGCTTAAAGACATGTTAAATCCTAATTTGCAAGACATATACAGCTCAGGGTCCTATTGTGATTGTTGGCAGTGAGATTAAACTTAACACTGCTGTGGTGTGCTCACCGACAGCTTCTAACTACAACCTGAAGAAGTCTGAAAGATATGACCTATATGTCATATTTCATCGAAGGTGTTTGTATAAACTGTCTCACTGGCTAATAAAAGTCTTAATATTTCTATATTATAAAAGGCTGTGAAAAGAAGGAATGTGTATTGTAAGTGAAAGAAAGTATTGAAGCCCTAGTTTTCTATCTGAGGCAGCGATATCGCTTTTATTCATTGTATTGACTTTTCTGCAGTCCTCCTGCCTCTGTCTGTCTTTAATTATTAATTTCAGGGCATTTGTTATTGTATTCACTGGGAGTCTTCAGCCTTTCCCTCCTCAGCTCCATGGAAATTGAATCTCCTCTCTGGTGTGGCGCTAATGCAGGCAGTTCAGTTCCTAATGGATTGAGTGCATATTGAACGCTTCAGTTGCTCCTCGGGGTAGGTGCAGCTTAGTGAAGGAATTAGCCCAGCGCCTTGAAAGATGAGAGGGGAGAATAGTGCCCAAATAGAAAAGCTCCATCTTTGTTCCTCCCAATATTCCTTTCTCTATTTTCTTTGGCAATCTCCATCTCTCCATGCCTCCCTTTCCTCTTCTTTATCATCACAGCCTCTGAGAAACTTTACTGCGCCAGTCACTTGCCACTCAGGTTTAAGGTTGAACTAGAATGACCATTATTGGGTCGTAAGACTTCATAAAGCTATACCCATGGGAAATATAGCTGACGTCAGGGTATACCTTACCAAAACTGTTCCGGCAGCAGGATGGTGTATGTAAGACTGATTCAAAATAAGTAACAGAGTAAGTCTTGTCAAGTCATTGCTAAGGTTATTTTTTATCTAACCCATATTTCAGCAGCATTCAAAAGTTACAGCCAACAACAACATGATAAAAGCCATAAAAAGATACACAGCAACATTTAGAAATATTAGAACACCTACGCACAATGACAGGAGCCCACCGATTCATTCATCCTTGTACTTTTTGAGCTTTAAAATCAGGCAAAGTGACCAATTCATGTCGTTTCAATTTTTTTTGAAGGTTATTCCAAGTGAGAGGACAGATGATGTTTGGGCTGCAGACCTTGCATGCCGCAGTTCTCATCTACTGTCATCCACAACATAATCTTTAAATCCACGTCTTATTATTTTTGCACTAGCCCACTCCATGACTGCTACCTCAAGCACTGGCCTCAACTGGTCTGCTGCATCCTAGCAGGTTGCCAGGTTTGTGCACATTGCATTTGAAATCACCCAGTCATGTTTAAAAAAAAGTCCTGACGTCTAAGTCAAGTCTCAATCAAAGCCAAGGTGAGTCTTTTATCAGTGTTAGTCAAGCAAGCTTCAGGTCCTCACATTTGCGACTCAGTTCTGCCTCAAGTCATGTGACTCGAGTCCTCAATCTCTGCATATAGCAATACTTCTTAGTAGGATTAATTTGTGTTGGTTTGAGTCTTTCATGAGACCAGACTTAACCTTTAAAGTTGCATAACTGATGATTAAAAAGCTGAAGTCTGTCCCTGGATGTATGCTGAATGTACATTTTTGGCTATAATGTATGGACATGGCTCCTGCTGTTTGTGACCTTCACATACACATGAACATTTTGACTTTTGACTGCTAGAATTAGGCTGAAATTGTCACTTTTCATATAGCTGCTCTGTCTGCTGTAATTGTGTGCTCTTGTGATACTACTTGAATCTGATGTCAGGCTGTCTTTGTGCTGTCAGTTGACTTTGACCCAGTTGAGTCTCCTCCTCCAGCTTTCTCTGTTTTATTGTATTTTAACCACTGGTATTGGTAGACACATGTTCGCTTGGATCTGCAACAACTCCCAGTTTATTTTTCTTCTGTATATACAGATCTCTGGTCAAAGTGTTCGCTGTTGCTGTTCTAATTTTTGCTATATTTCTGCAACTTAGCAACCAACCGAAGAGCAGATTATCTCCTTTCTGTTTACATTGGCAGGCCTATTTGTACAGTGCACATGAACGGTCAAGGTATATGCATTGTTAGGTGTGTGAGTGTGGGCAGAGATTTTTTTAAGAAACGGTGCTAAAATGCTGTGTGTAGGAGTTTTCATTTTAAAATGTCATTTTGAAATGAAAACACATTAGAGTGGATGTGGCCTTACGTAAACAAATTCTGAAACCAGTGCAGGGTTATGAGACCTTATTGTAAAGCCAACACATTCTCACTCAGACCACGTCCCATATCAACATTTGGTCATGGACTTTCCATCTCGAGATACGACATGCAAGTTACCCTGGGTGCGTTGGTTGTTGACGTAATGGGATGCTGTGTCAAGGTCTGCCTGTTACATGCATTGTCTTCTTTCAAAATACATTTTGGTTTCCACAGGAAATTTGCAGTCTCTTTCAAAATAAATGCACTACGTCGGTGCAACACCACAAATTGACTTTTGTTTTTCCCTTAATAACTAACACACATGGTTGGGTTTAGTGAACAGCGCTCTCCTGGGTGAAAACCGTCCGCATATAATGCCAACCTTAACAGATGTCTTTTTTCGTTGGTGCTGCGAGTCACTGCCCAAGCGTTGGATTTCGACAACTTCAGAGTGAGACAGGGTTGTGTAAAACACTTCGGTATTATTAGAAATCACACCTCTTCCTTGACCTGTTACTGTGTATTTGTTGAGCTGTGAGAGGAAACTTATTTATATCACCAAGTCTTTACCATCAGGGTCATTGTACTGTTAATTAATAAGGGGACGTGGTTGCCAATACCGAGTCAGATATAGTATATATCTATAACTAGAAACTAATTTTTGTGTGAATTTGAGATAACTTACTTCAAGACTGCTACAATCTAAGTCTATTTTTCCTCATATTATATATGTATTGTATATTATATTTAATTTATACTTTGGCTCAGCTCACCTACAAAGCCATCTGTATTGGCTCCCAAACAGCTCTTTGCCGGGTCAGTTTGTTCTATTTCTGCCTAAATATTACATTATTTTTGCATCATTTTTTGGCTGGGCAGACACTCAAAAAGTACACAGACTTTTCAATTCCCTCTGAAAATCTAAACTTTGCCACTAAACACCTAAATTGTGTTAGCTGATAAAAAAAAATAATAATAGAAGCAGCCCTTTGGATGTGAGCTCATCGCTCACTTAGAAAAAAGCTCATTGGCACTATTGGCTTGTGCACAAAGAGCCCAACACATTTTCCAGGGCAACATCTTCATCACATTTCTGCATCATCCAATATTTTCTTTTCATCTCAGACCTCTGCTCGGTTTCAAACCTTGCCTCAGGCACTGGCTCTTACCTCAGGCATTCATTCTTATAGAAGAAAGGATAATCAGGAGAATCATTTTCCTCATTAAAATTTTAATTCATGTTTCAAGGTACCCAAATATCATTTACGCTAAAGGTGTATATTTGAGAGTTCCACAAATGATTGGTCTTGAGTTATTTTTATCTATAGATACGCTGACAGATGCCACCAGAACAACATCTGGCATGGACGACAGATGCTAAATACCAACAGAGCACCGAAATTGTATTAAAAGTTTCTTCTTGGTGTGCTGAGAACATTTTCAAGTTAAAACTTATTAAAAAATATGCCAATTTCAAACAGTCTGGCAATTGAGAGCTAAAATAAAAAAATGCTCTTATTTTGCTTTTGTAGTGCAGCAGCTGTTGCTCCATTGCTTTTTTCTAATCAGAGTTTCAGTCCATCATTTTTAAATAGAGGGCCATATCTAGCTTTAAATTAAGTAATTACCTGTCAGGGAAAAAAACTAGCAGATCAGCATCACTTTGTTCTGACAGTCAGGATCCTCCACATATACAACATCCCTCTGTTTATGAATCCGTCTAGCTCACCCCTTCTTTCAAAGAAGCATCAGTTTTCAGTCTTTGACTCTCAGATGTGTGACTAAAATATTGATAAGTGGTTGATGGCATTTCTCTCCATGTGTACGACTGCTTCTTGTAAAATGCTTCTCCTTAAGTCCATGGATTGTGGGGTGACGTTCTTAAGAAACAATTCATGCTGTTTAGAAACTCTGAATTGAGCGTGAAAAAATGTTTCTATTTTTCAAAAGCTTGACCACCGTAGCACAATGAGGGTGGCAGGAAGCAGAGTTAAAACAGAAGTCTGAGGGGTAGAGAGTGAAGACGAATGGTGCCAGTACGAGGGCTGCCCCTGACTAAGAATTTTCATGCATGTTTAAGATATTAATTTAATCATTACATTTATATTTTGGGCGGGGC
Source organism: Chaetodon striatus (assembly GCA_029783705.1). Lineage (NCBI taxonomy): Eukaryota > Metazoa > Chordata > Actinopteri > Chaetodontiformes > Chaetodontidae > Chaetodon > Chaetodon striatus. Next base: position 20,856 of record JAPZEB010058179.1, read on the forward strand.
AACACAATGGTTTGAGTTGAAGGTGTGAGAAAGAATAGTCTCAGTAACATTGTTAACA
>JAPZEB010058439.1:0-20527 GCA_029783705.1 Chaetodon striatus
TGGACACAGTCAGCAACAATACTCAGGTAGGCTGTGGTGTTTAAACCATGCTCAGTTGGTACTAAGGGGCCCAAAGTATGCCAAAAAAATATCCACCACATCATTACACCACCACCACCAGCCTGAACCGTTGATACAACGCAGGATGATCCATTGATCAGGTTTTATGTGGTCATTTGGATAAAAAGTTGAGATCTCTAAAGTCATTATGATTCATCCTCTGAGGATCACGAATGTCAATATGCAAATTTTTATTCAACTTTTCGTTGAAAAAAAAAGTGAAAGTGCTGGACCAACCACCTGATGCATCAAAGCTTAAAATGTTAATTCATTTCTACATATGCAGTTAACTATACAGTATGTAAAATAAAGTTTCCAGTGATAAACAAATTATACATTATTGTATTTCCTTGGGATTACGCTGAGGTTTTCTTCTTTCCTCTGGAACTAAATAAGCAATTATAAACTAACATAAGACTTTAAACTAAAGAAGAACCTTTATATTTTCCTGTAATTAGTACTAAATCACATAATTCTCTCATCAAAATCTCTGAGAGAATAATTTGGAATGTTGGTATACAAACAAACATTTCTTATTGGCCCAAATCACAAAGTGCGGCTGTGTTTTAAACCTCAGCTGCCTCATTCAATTTTCAGGAAACAAATTAATGCACTTAATGTCAACTAATGGAGACACGCAAGTCAATTCCTGTGACATTATAAAAGCTTTCTTTTAAAGATAATTAGATCCGTGTGCATTTAGCTGGAAGTCTAGGTCATGTCATTTTGACGTATCATTTCAGTTTGAAACAGAAGGTTGAATTCAGACATCATTCAGGGACGAATCAAATGTAAATCACTGGGATTTCCATCAGGGAGAGAGGGACAGATGGGCCGGCTCATTCAGAAATGTGTGATGATTTGATCAGGTTTTATGTGGTCTAAAATAGTTTTAGGTGATGGGATTTTGAGATTAAAATAAATAAAGACTGAAGGTTTACCTCAATTTAAAAGATAAACTGTAGTTGCTGTTGCATGTTTACTTCATGGAAAATGTGATCCTCTGTGTATTTTTTATCTCTGTAATATTTGTAAAATAATTCAGATATTATAATTGATGTATTTATTCCTCCTTAAGTCATTTTTTTAGAGCTATTTCAGATGACCCTCTGATTGACGCTGCGGTGTTCACACGTCAACCAGCAGGCATGACACGCTGGCCCCCCGTCTTAACTGTGACGAACAAACCCAGCAGGCACAAAAACGGCACGTCCCACACAGCACCACATGCAATTAGTCGGAGGCCAGAGGTTGCTTCAAGACAGCAGGGATTACTCTTACTAATAAGCCCTGTCAAAGTGGAGCACACCATTCATCCATCAGCCAATAACAAATTTGTCTTCCTTGAATGTGTACAACATGCAGGACGACGCTAATTGATCATTACACTGGGGCAAAATGTAGAAATGGTCTTTCAAGGAATAGTCCCTCTCAGTTTCTGCTGTTTGAAGCTGAGTTGAATAATTACCTGTGCAGCCCGGTGGCCAGAGGAAAATGTTCTGCAAATCACAGATCTGTTACCTTTTCAGGTGTCATACATAATGAATTAGCATTTCTAAAGTGATGTAGCATATAAGCTGATCGTGTCATTTGAAGGTGGAGGGGATAGTGGATGGTGCGACACCTAGACGAGATGACCACTGCAGACAACTGCTTGAGAACAAGCAAAACTGGTCTTGATTTAGTATCTCATTTCCAATGGTTTGTTAGGCTCGATAAGTGGTTTTTCTTCAGCGAGACATTACTAGCTTACTAGCTAGCAGCAAAAGCCGGTGTCATTCACAGATATCACAGCATTTCCTGCCCGGATAGTGGCACGAAAGTGGGTGTTTTTTACTGAAACAATGCTGCTTTTCCTACAGGGTTATTGCCTCCAGCAACATCGCAGCATTTCCTGCCAGGATAATGACACCAAAAGCGGAGATGTTGCTGCTTTCTTGCTGGGATAGTCAAACCAAAAGCGACTGTTTTTAACCAAGGTGTCACAGCATTCCCTGCAGGGGTAATAAAAGAGACGTTGCTGCTTTCTTGCTGGGATTGTGACGACCAAACCAAATATTTTAAGCCAAAATGTGCCTAAATCTAACCACACCTTAACCCCAGTGTTGTTTATCTGCTACATAATAACACACACATGCAACGTATTCATGATCTGCTGAAACATTTAATGCCAAAAATGTCTTTTACTGATTGAGTTGACATGATATTCAAAGGTTTTGTACTACTATTACCCTTCTTTGAGTGGTGAGTTCAGGAACATTCAGATGATCTGTCTTTTTTCACTCCATTCTCAAAATGTAAACATATTTTGTCATGTGGACAAAGTGAGCTGTCTAAATAAGATGATATAATCCCTGTAGGGATTCTGTCATGACTGCCATGTCTTTTCAGGGGATTAATTAATCCTTCTTGGTACAGTGCCTGTAAAATGTAAATAACATTGGATCATTTCATATTTTATGAAACAGAGAAGTTATAGCGGTCGAAATACATTAATAACCACATAAAACTACAGCTATATATTATATTGTTCTGTGAAGAATTTATTAATAAAATGAAATGTTATCAATAAGACTTAATGATCCCCAGAAGGGAGATTTAATGTGACAACAGAACAAGAAACACGCTAAAGATAAAGGGCTGTATACCAAGGACATGATAAAGGACTATTCTAAACGAGCCAAAACAAAATAAGAAATGACAGAAGCTACATTTTAAAACAATATGCTTCTGTCTGTACATGATTTGTGCATTATGCAAATATCTGTATGCAAATTAAGTCACTGTTTGCACATATTTACATGTGAATCATCTAATATCTTTTTCATGAACCATTCTGTCTTCATATTCACATTTACATGATCAAAAATAAGAAACTGTAGTGTGTACAGGTTGTTGAGGATCACAGGAAATGTCTGATTGTTTTTTTTAAATGGAGATGGAACAAAAACGTGACCGCTTGTTTGATATTTTTAGTATTTCAATTTTATTTGATTTTTTTGGTAATCTATCATCATTTTCGTCACACTCATCTCCAGAGACTTTAACACAACAGCACAGGAAAACACTTTTTATGTTTTTTATGCATTAATAATAAGAATACCTGCTGCATGCATGATGTGGACGGCTGACATTTTGACAGATATTGAGTTGTAAACATCAATTTCAGACTGTTCAGATGGGAATTCATAGCGGATCACCTGCTGTCAGAGAAAAATAACAATTTTGCAAAACATCTCGTCTTATCAGTAAAAAGCACGTCAAAATTAATGCTAATATCCTTCTTTCTTATGCAGGCTGCAGCAATAAGATCAATAAATGCATTAATCTATATTCACGTCATAGGTGGAAACTTTTTAAATAATATATTGATTACTTTTCAGAAACAAACACATGAAGATTATTGAACGTGATGCAGTGGCTCAAGCTATGAATAATTTATGAGTATCAGAGCTATTATTTGCCATATTGCTTCAGACCTTTTGAGGCCAGAGGCTCTTCAGACTGCTCTTAAGTCCAAGAGAGGTGACAGCCAGCAAGTACCACTGTGCTAATGGTCAATATCCTTACAGGCAGCCTGCTAATGGGCGCTGTATCCCTCGTCAACATACCTAACTGACCTTCTGCTCTGAGCTACACCCCTGATGCAATTAAATAGAACAGTTCATCTTAAGTATCTGGGAAACATTTATCATCCTCAAGAGGACTCTTTAAAGTTAGATCAGCGTGAAGCACCATCTCCTTTGATGTATTTGTCAAGTATGTAAAGAAGTGAAAAGGCCTGTATTACGAAGCAAGTTAAACATACCCAGGATATCTTTCTGTTATCTGGCTTCACTGAGCCTAACAACCGCAATCACACTAGAGTGGGATTTATGGCCCTGCGTCAAATGGATGCCGTACTCTATGCTGTAGCCTAACATGCTCCTCCCCAGAAATGTAACTACATGTTGCGGCAACGCAGACCTCCTGTATGTTTTTGTAAGCTGAAACCATTTTGGCATGTTACCTTTGTTAATTGTCCCTGGCTTCATATGGATAGAGGAAAAGTCTGCTAGGCTAATTTATACAATGTGAAATGCCATAGACTTGTGCTAATAACATTAGCATGTTGTATTTGTGGGGAAAATGTGGGCCTATAATGGGCTTATAATATCACTGCCACATCATTAGGGCACAAACTGATCTGATTATAATTACATTTGTCTACTCCTTTAAAATAATGTGTTGCTTAGATGTGTTCTTATGAAGTGTATAAAGATTTTAGCCATAAATTTTTAACTGCAATCCCGGCGGTGTCAAAAAATATGAGCAAATAAAAATTAATTTAAAAACATAATTCAAAGCAGCAGGTAGGCTTACTTTAATATCTTATAAGTACAAGGATTTAGTTCCTCAACCAGTCTGTGTTGTAGGAGGATATGAATATACAAAAGCACGATAAAATGGCAAGCCAACAGCAAAAAACTGAGGTGTTTTTGCTCATGTTCTCCACATCATCCACAGCATACAGAAAAGTACCCATTACAAAGTGACACACAGTCTATGGTACTGTAAACTGCAGACCATGACATGTCACATTGGCATAATACAGCTCAAGAAGCTGACAAAGATAAATTATTCCCTCCAACAATAATCTTTATGCCTTATATAAAAAACTGTCAGGGAAATACAAGAGGCTTTGCCGCCCCCTGAATACTCTTGCCCCTTGAGAGATCTTCTCACGATCCGCTCACCAAGCTCCACAGGATCTGCATTTTCCAAAGATTTTTTATGCGTTGACAAACGTAACCTGCTCTGAAACAGATTATGTGCACAGCATAACTGTAACCTGAGAAGTGAACCACCACTGTACCTTGAAAACACAGGGTTTCAACCTGAAGTTACCTCACAAACCCAAAATCCTGCTCTGTAGTGCAGGCCTCAGGACAGCAACGTGATACCTTTAATAAGTTTTATTGTGCCAATGTGTTCAGACAGTGGCGTCAGTCCGCAGGGCACATGAAAATCATATATTTTCAAGCACAGAGCAGCGCCGCAGGGGTCAGAAGACTGAAGTGCCAGCATCTCCATGATCTTAATTAACATTTTGAATCAACTTGAATCATAAAATATGTCTTAGAGGGGTTCAGAATCAGAGATTTTTAGGTTGTGCAAGTACAGTACATACAGTTGTCATAAAACATCCCACACATAACTTCGTTATACAACAAAACAAAAGCAAGCAAATTCAATCAACTGTAGAAAGACAAGACTAACAAAATAAACCAAACTATAAAAAAAATGTATATAACAAACAAAAGTGCTAAAATAATGAAGTAGGACACAGAAAAAAAACTAAACTTTAAAATAACTTTTAATGACTGAATTTTCACTATACCTTGTATTGGTATAGCTTGTGTCTAGCACACTGGCTCCAGGGCAGAGGAGGATTTGTTTGTTTTTAACATCTATTGTAAGTGCTGGTTCGATGGGGCCTATGTGCTCAGAAATGATGCTATAATCCAGTAGAGAACCAAACAAGTGACCCCAGGATATAAATTGTACAGTAACCTGTGAAAAGCATATATTAAATCCCTTGGGCATTTGCATAAACCCAATTCCAGGTTTTGAGAGGCAGCTAAATGGCATTTATATGCATTTTTCCTCCTCTAAAACCTTTTATGTGTCACCCACCCAATATGCCAGCCAGCCTGCAGCTACAGTGTCAGCCCCGCGTGTTGTAACTGTCGTGTATTGTCAGTAGCAACTAAGCAAGTTATGTTCCTTGCACAGGCATTGTATTTGACAAATGAAAGCGATTTAATAATGAAAGCAATCAGATCACAGCAGCTCACATAAGGAGGGGAAGAGGCGTTTTATTGCCTGACTTCTTTATTAAAACCACAACAGTTTGTTTTGCTGGCTGAGAACTCTGTGACCTGCAGTATTAACCTGCAACTGCTGTTACCTTTAAGTGTTGCTATATCAAACAGGACTGAAATCTACAAGATTTCTTTTAAAAGAATTACTGTAGATATAACTCCCAAGTACTTTTTTCTTATTAGGGGAAATTTCTGTTATTCCCACTGGAAAATTACACCGTGATTACACCATATATATATATATATCTAGTCAAGTAGTTTTGGTACCTTACAAAAACCTAACAAAACTCCAAACCTCTCACAATGCTGGATCAGCACCTGGAAAGTGCAGTTTGCCCGATCTGAAGCATTATAATGGCGTGATAACAACTGATAACGGCCATTTAATGGGCTGATAACATTTAAAAGGGTTAGATTTGTGTGGTCAAAACATGTTTAAAAAAACAACGTGTCTGTCTCTGTGTCTAAACCCCGAGAACAGTCATAAAAGTGCAATATTCCACCATCTAAACTGCACTTGTTCAGAGCAGAGCGTTCTTCCTTGAGGGCTGCCCCCCCCCTCATTCCCTTAAATCAAGTCGTTAATGTCAGATGGATTTTCTGTCTTTGAAGTATGGCCAGTGCAAAATACCAACAGCTTAATTATTCAAATACACAGAAACCTGAATTATTCAAAGCCTGGCTGAATCGCTCACTGCTGGTTTGATTGTAAATTAATTCACCAGACAAATATCTCAATCAACAGTGCATTATTTATCGGCACTGGTCAGAACATTATCAGATGTTGACATTGAAGCACAATCTCCAAAGGCTGATATATAGCGATAGTGAAAATTGCTTTTTCTTCTATGCTTTTATCTTTGCAGCCCAGGAGGTTGTGGGCAGCATACAGAAAATACCCTTCCACTGTTTACCTTTTGCTGCTGAAGCGTGTCATCCCTGAAGGCCAGAGTCTGCACTGGAAGAAGAACTTCACGGGGTAATTGGTTAACCTCTTTCAGGATGCAACGAGGGACAAACATCCTGAACCTACCTGGAAATCCCCTTGCAAAGTAAAAGCATTTGTTCCACATACCAAACAGCAAAGACGGCTTATATCAGATCAATAAACTGTCCAGCTTTCTCTTTCCCCACCTTTTTATTTTAGCGTCTCTATCCTGCCCTCCCCTGGGCTCCACGGGATCACAGTCTGCGCCGTCAGTTATGTCATGTCAGCTCATTTGGAAGTGATTGAAGCTGACATCCTAGGTGTGCCGGACCAATTGCCCTTTTGCCCGCACAGCGGTGAGGAAAAGCAAGTGCAGAAAAAAGAGGAACATTTTAAACTGATCACATAACTGCACATATCAGCAAACAGGCTGAGGTCAACTCAATAGACCTTATTTCCCATGAGACATGACATAGCGAGTGATTGAAAGGTTAATTAGAAGCTTTTTTGTCCTAATTGATAAAGAAAGGAGGACGCTTTGATGATAATCACCCAATTAATCATATCACCCTGCAACCACTGATGGAAGCCATTAAAAAAACAATGGGTTAATTTCAAATTAAATGAAATGCCTTAGGAACTTAGCCTGAGCAGGAAGTGTTCAACGTGTTTATCTGAGCGTCAGTTTGCTGAAAACATCTGTCTGCTGGATCGATGCTAATTAGAGCGACGAGGCTGAACCAAAGCAGTAAAGCAAAACAATAAGCTTAGTGATCATCTCTGTGGGTTTGTCACGATGAGTGACACCTTTCTACCCACTGCTCAAGATACGAAAATGTTAACAGGTGCAGCTTTACAGTAAAGTTACTCTTTGAATGATTAAGTAAAGAAACAAATTGGACACCAGAGGGAGATATTTTGTGATCGAGGGACATCCGACCAGCAGCAAGGTAAATCCATGGAGTCCAGACACTGGTGGTGGTGGTGGTGGCTGATGACTCTAAGGCTGGTGACTGCTGAAGCAGATGAGGCAGATGAATCCGTAAAGACTAGGTGGCGATGGGGAGGTGGAGGGTGTGCACAACTGCCGCAAGACAGAACTAAAAAAAAACATCTCCTGCCTTATCTATTGTATTTCCAGCAGATTATATGTTTTGTAGCCGGTGGAGCATCTTTGCACAAGACAAAAAAGTTATGATTTGGGTGAATGCTTTGAGGCATGTAAACGCACATCCTATCACATCACTTTAGCGTTCGTGGAAACAGTTCAGTTGGAATCTCTAGTCAGAATCTGGATTAAAGAAGGTTTGTGTCTTCACAGGCAGACCAAATCCTAACTGCTCTCTAATTGGTCAGATATATTTTTAAATGCAGGAAAACTCCGGAAAGAGTTAAAGAGTGGCCGACTCTTGTTCTGTTCCAGGAATAAATGTGCCACTTTCCAATTTCACAGTGGAGAAAAAGCCCCACAGGTTGATCTTGACCCTGGTTATTGTTTGTATGATGTACATGTTTCACAAACAATATATTTTCATAATGAGGTGCAGCTGTGGCTGGAAAATAATGTGTTGATGCACTGGAGTGGCTGAACATGCATGTAATGAGAGCTCAGGAGGCGGTGTGCATTAATCCTCCTGAACTGTTACATGCTCATCAACTGAAAATATTTCAGAGGATCCATCAGGTATGCCCGTGCTCTTCAGCGCGACCTACACCTATAGGCAAGCAAAGGCTCTTTTGTTGTCAAGCTACACGCACAAGCACAACACAGCTTGCGATGGGTTCAATCCCAAAAAAGACACAAAGCGTCTTCCAGTTGGGTGGGATCAAAGTTGGATCATGTTCACACCACACACTGAGTTCACACTTGAGTGCGATTGCTGTGTTCACTCATGCCCAAACAAACTAAACTGAGGGGTAAACGCTTCGGGGTTTGGTTCAACCTCTCGTTATCTCGTTAATTTTCTTGCCCTAAACACCTGTCTCTTAAATGTGACATGCTTTATTGTTGTTCCAATGTGCATGTGTGTGACACTGGTTTCATGTGAGGCATTTCAAGGCAGAGATCCAGTCACACTAACGTCAGATATGGGTCACTTCAAACACGAATGTGACCAGTCTCAGCAGGAAGATCAGACCTATGGAAATAATTGAGCATTGAGCCCTGTAATGTGTATATCGCCTGTCCATGTGTTACATGTCCACCAAACAGAAGGCAAACAGCGAAGCATGAAAATGTTTTTGGTGTGTGCACTGGGTGAGAAGCTATCATTGGAGTTAATGGCCCTGCAAGTTTGGATTTCTCATCCTGTGTTCAGTAAATCAGTGAAACAAGCTCAGTCAGACGCACAGCGACAGCTAGACAACCAGACTGCAGAACCAGGATCACCAGCTTCATTTTTTAAACTCACCACATGAAACATTAAACTGGTCGTCCAGCTCTAAAGAAAATGAACACAAAGACTTTGTTGTGCGACCTAATTAATTGAACTATGGGCTAAATAACTTGGGTGACTGTTGTTTAGGGTGGTAAATATTTTAGAAGTTTCTCCCCCTCACAGCACACTTGCTCACACTCTTCCTCCGTCGCTTCAGCGAGGCAAATATGTGTGAAGTCTGGTGTTTGCCAGTTTGTAATTCTCGTGTAACTCCTCTCTTTGCCTGTGCCCACTCTCTCATATACATCCACACTGCTCTTCCCACAAAGTACAAAACAGAATTACAGCAGACTCCTGCTGCTCCATTTTCTGTGAGGAATCATTTGCATAGTGTTCACTGATTGTTGGAACAATTTTAGCTTTTATCCACGATGGTTTAAAATTGAATAACAGCTGCAAAAATGAGGGGCTTCACATTACAGAGCGTAAACATTACCTGAGTGAGAGTTGCACAGTTGTCATAAAGCAACAGTGATATGGCCATTATACTGGGCTGCATATTTCCACCCTCTCTGTTATTACTCTCAGGCATGTCATCCTAACATAGCTGCAATTATACGTCTCTACTTTGATGTAAATTGTCTCACACAGGCCTGCCTGACCACAAAGACAAGGAAGCAGGAGTGATTTAAACAGAGCATGCATAGGTAGAGACCAAAGGGTAATTTCGATGTGACTCATCACCTGGAAATGATGTGGGACAAAACTCAGCCCATCATAGTCAGGAGAGATGCCTGATATGAGTTCATCAAAGCGAAGCTCATAAAACAGATTCAGCTGACAGAAAGGACTCAGAGTCTCAAAGACAGCAGAAGATCAAAGACACCCTGATTACAGATTTAAGATATCATAGATTGGAATAAGAGTGCCATTAGAGATATTTCTGGCCTGATAAAAACCTGTGTTGAACAGCAGACTAGAAAAAAATAGAAACTTCAGACTGGTTTGCTTCAGTTGTGAGATATGTCAGCCTCACACCAGATGACTTTTTAATCAGTTTCACTGTCGCAGACTAATTTCCAATGCAGAATAAAATGAGTTTTACCTCAGTTGGCACACATTCCCATGATCTTTATCGTTTGATGCAAGGTTGCAATAATATTCAGCCTGAGCCGTCTGAAGTCAGTTTTATCGCGTGTTGACGTTGCAACAAAATCAAATGTGTTTAATATTGTATCACAAGTTTTTAGTTTTGTAAATAGTCAAGAATAGCTACACTCGTTCCAGCACCAAACAGGAAGCAGCAGTCTGGGTACACAGAGTCCACCCAGGGGACTCAGGGGAGGCAAGAATGAGAACAAGTCTTGCTTTCTCTTGTGCTGTGGACAAGGAGGAGAAACTGGGGAAGCTGTGGACTGAGCAAGACTGGGTGTATTTAATTCAGTGTATCTGTGTTTCCACCAACCAGCAATTATTTTAGTGAGAAACTTTAAGTTTTTAATGGTTCGCCTCTCATTCCCATGGTCTCATCCCAATTAAATAGTGCAGCTAACCAACAGAGACTGAACGCTATGAAAGTTTGAATGCAAATACAGTTTATCTTTTATGATTATATTGATGCCAAAATGACAAGAATACTGTAAATATATGACTTTTTGTGTTTTTGCAGACATGTAAGCAATTATTAATATGTCACATTTCTTATTGGGAGTTCGGTGTAATATTTTCCATCAGGGGCAGGATGGGAAATAATCTCAAAAAGAATCTAGTTATACTCTTGCAAGTAGTGACTCTGCAAGATCCCCAGTCTTATAGTGTGTGAGTAAAAACTACAACATTGTCTTTAGACGTGAGAGGGTGTCAGACTTTAGTCTTTTAAAAGTATTTTCAAAGTCTTCTAGTGTACGTCAGGCATTAGTTTCAGGTCTTGATATAAACGGTAAAATACCAATTCAAGTTGAGGCAAATACTCTATAGCCTTTTCCCACTAGTGGAAAAACCCACTAACATCTGGGAAAGGTTACAATCAGCACTCATTACCGGAACAAATTACTCTGCGGTATTCAAGGGTATGTATCGACTCCAGCTCAAATTGACAGTGATGGACACATGAAACATTTTCACTGGCCTTCATGCTGCTCTCTATGTTCACCAACCTTTTTCCCGTGCCGAGTTCGTAAGGTTAAACATGAGACACTCCTGTACCAGCAATGGGAAAAGACTCGCCTACCAGTAAGATATGCCCAGAACACCTTGGTTTGGGAGTGAGTTACTGCCCCAAGCAAAGGAGTTTAAGTATCTCAGAGTCTTGTTCACGAGTGAGGGTAAAACGGAGCTTGAGATGCATTGGTGGTTTGGTGTGGCATCTGCAATGATGTGGGCCCTGTGCCGGACTGTCGTGGTTAAGAGGGAGCTGAGCTTGAAAGGCAAAGCTTTTGAATTACTGGTGGCTCGGCTCAACTTTAGAGATAGGGTCAGGAGCTCGGACATCCAGAGGGAGCTAGGAGTAGAGCCGCAACTCCTTCATGTCAAGAGAAGGGGCCAGTTGAAGTGGTTTTGGGAAACTGGTCAGGATGTCTCCTGGGCAGAATTTTCTGCAATTAAAAACCTGCATACACTGATCGGCCAAATTATTAAAACCACTGACAGGCGAACAGAATAACATCAATCATTTCATTACAATGCAACACTCTGCTGGGAAACCTTTGGTTCTCGCACTCATGTGGATTCCCCTTTACACATTTCTAAACTGAGCTAAAGAAGCTTTGTCTTTTTGGATTAGCTCATGAATGTTACGGGGAGAGGGTATTATTATCTGGTTCCTAACAAGAGAAATTAGTAAATGCTGTCCTAACATATTTAGTCTCATGAGCAAAATGATCCAACAGTTTGAGCTTCCTGTGGTGGATGTGAAGTTCCCTGCGGAGCTCCAATCTGTCAGGTGGTCTGGGCGTTTGTATGAAGGTGAGTCCCTTTTCTAATACCTCTATTTCCCTTTGGCTAACATTCATTATGTTTGAGGACTGGGGAGTCATCTCTAAACATTACTCTCCCCTTGACAGTTTAATTGGCTGAGCCAATGTTTAAACATCGCTTTCCCTGTTTCTCCTGTCCAATGCAAAAAACCTTGGATGAACTGCAATCTATCTAATTGATTTAGGTAAACCCTCTGGATTTAATATTCTGATTAAGCCTGCTGATTAGAGCCTGTTGCTTCTTATCCACTCCAAACATAACAAAGTCGGCCCACCCACACTCCTTAAACCCACTTATGAAGCACATTACATCTTGATTGTTTATTCTGCACAAAAAAGCAAGCATAGAAACGCCACTTTGCAGAGTTACTGTGTATTATGTGTGGCACTATTTCTTGTCTTGGCACAATGACTTCCTAGAGTTTGTTATCATAGTGAGGTTGCCAGGCAACCAGCAAAATTTTGCCTTTTTTTGCACAAAATGAGAAAGTTTATCAAATCTGCAACACAAAATCTTCATTGTGTCGTACAAATAACCATCTTCAAATGCCTAATTAGATTGGAACAAACTCTGTTATGTTCATTTTCCTTTTTGCATTTGTGCTTCTCTTGCCTTTGCTTTGATTGATGTTTTCATTTCATTTTTCAACTCTTATCTAATGTTGAGTGAGAACATGGAGGTTGTCCTCATGGGATTTTCCCAAATAAATGATCAAATGTAACATTACATCTGCTCTACTCTTGTGGGAAATCTGGACTGAGATGTGCATGGAGAGGCTGTTTTAATTGACGCTATGCCGAAGTGAATGAGTAATGCTACTTTATTATGCTGCTTGACTCTTTCTCTTCCACCTTTTTTGCATTTTCTTTCTCTGATACATCTCCTGAGGTTTTTTTAACCACACACATTTACATGCTGTAGATGAAGTTTCAAGACAATCGGCTCACACCAGCAGATTTGATAATGGCCATACAACTCCTCCAAGGATGTATAAAACCAGCATGGTGCCTTATACAGTAGCTGTAAGAATCTCATTAAATTATCTTCTTTCTAGCTCACACTGAAGCAGGAGCAGTAAAATCAGTGAGTGGATACACAGTCCAGCACTAATGTTCCTCCTGGCTGTTGCAGTATTGTCCGACTGTGTGTCCAAACAGCTGTACAGTAAAACAGACTAGACAGCCATCAGATCTGCTCTGACAGCTTCTCATACTGCTCCATGTGTCATGAATTTTTATTCAGCAGAAACAGATTTATTTTTACTGAGAATCAGGCATCAGGAACTGTAGAAATATAATGACTGCATGTCTGGTCATTTCAAGCTAAATTGATTGAATCCAAGGAGTTATCTCCAGGTCTGAGAAGCGAAGCCAATGTGGACGTGTTTTCAACCTGCATCCTTTCTAATGGCCAGCAGAGGGCTACTGTCAAGTCAGACTGCATCGAAGTATATGAGAAAATGATTCTACTTCTCACTTGATTTATTACCTCGGTAAATATTATCCTAATGAGTTTATGGTCTCAGTCGTCTTCAACACAGCGTGATGTTCATTTTGTAAATTATGGCCCCATTTTGAGGGCAATAGATCATAAAGCAGGGTATGTTTCAGATCCACCCCTCACTCCTTTACAGCTCAACCTTTTTGTCCACATATGGTCACTTCTGGCTCAAAAAAACAAGATTGCAGCGACCAAAATGTCAATCTTAAGGCTTTAAAATGGTAGCCCACAGACCAATGGGCAATGTCACAGAGGCTACATCCATTATTTCATACAGTCTACGATTAAATCTAGACAAATACAAAATTGTACTTCAAATCTAAATATTTGAAAGCTGCTTCACAGTTTGTTTGCATCAGGCATACTGTACAGAAGCATGCAAGAATAATATAAGAAGTAAATCTCAATGTCAATGCCATGTTGCCCTGTTTATGTTAAACAGGTGTGTATACTCAACAAAACTAAAAGTCTAAAGCCGTGCTTCATGAGACGGTTGTTTTCAGTTGTTGTTAGCATGATCACAGTGACAATAATACATGTTGATGTATACTATCTTCACCATTCTGAGGCCTGTGCTACGAAGCAGGATTTGAAGTTAGCAAGGTACCTTCAGGGTTAACGCAGGGTTTTCAGTACTATGACGCTGGCTCTCTTTTGACCGGGACAAATTACCACCAAGACCCAAGATTTCCCAGCAGAACACTGGATTGTAATGAAACGATCAATGTTATTCATTTTACCAGCCGGTGGTTTTAATGTTTTGGCTCATCAGTGTGTATTGTTATAGGTCACTAGAATCATTTCATTGTCCCATGGCACTTATGCAAAGTTTATTTTGGTCCACAGTGTTGTTATTTTACACTCCGATTCATCACTGCATCTCAAAATAATTTGAAACACCCACGTGATGACAACTGGGATAAAACAGATCATATTTGATAGTAAAATAATCCACACACTGTTAACTGGCTCCTGTTATTATAATGCAACATTTGGGTCAGATATACTTCATTAGTCATTAACTACTTTACCACCCTTTACTTCAGCAGCAACAGTCTGGCATCACTTTCAGTGTGCCCTGCATCACTATAATGACGCTGGGGACACCATTTAGCGTCCATGTTAGCTGCACCAGGCTTTCCACCAACTCCAGTGTAAACCCATCTGCATCATTATCAGAAGCTTGAAGCAACAGACACAGTTTAAAGGGTGTGAAAGTTCATTCAGGGTGGTTGGGAGGGGAGCTGGATGGGTCCAACAAACACCAGACTTTGACCCAGGAGACCAGTGTTCAAGACGTTTGTTGGCCAGGTGTTTTGTCAAGTGACACGCCGCTGCCTTTACATCCTTGTTTGTGCCACTCAAAGCCGTGTGTGTTTTGAGGAGCACGCTATTGCTTTCAGGTCGTGTTGGGTGTTTTTTAGCAACACGCCACTGACTGCCCAGTCACATTTGTATCACTCATGCCAGGTATTATCTTAGCTACACACTGCTGCCTCTCCGGTTGTGTTTGTGCCTCTCAAAGTGAGGTGTTTTTTTAAGGGACACGCCGCTGTCTTTCTGGTTACATCTGTGCCACTCAGGTTGGGTATTTTTTAGCAACATGGCGCTGCCTCTCCATCCTCGTTTGTGCCACTCAAAGCTGTGTGTTTTTTTAGCGACAAGCCACTGCCTCTCCACTTGTGCCACTTAAAGCCTGATGGGTTTTAGGGACACTATTGTCTTCTTGCCTGTGTTTATGGCATTCGAAGAGATCTGCTTTCTTTGCCTAACTATAACCAAGTAGTTTTGTTGCCTAAACTAACTGTTTACCCCCTCTGCATTAAGACACAATGCAAAAAGCTACCCCTGGCATCATTTTGGTAATGCCTGGGGCTTCTGCCCAAGCAGCAAAATAAGACAAGGAGGGATGAGATCACACTGATATTGAAATATTCTCTCAAAACCATGAATGTCAATCTCACAGTGGCCCTGCAGGAAAGGAAGAGACTGATGAACCAGTGCCTTCCTAGAGTCACGTTGCTAGCGTGGCCTAAAAACAAGAAAAACAGACACACAAAAGAATAACATATCACTTGTTTTTTGATTGCCCAGCCCTGTGTCGTGACTGTTACACAAAAACTACCCTTGAAAATGTCACAATTTTCAGCATGAGAAAAACAGCTTTCTTGTAGTAGTACACTCATACATTTTTAGTTTAACCCAGCCTTCTGAAAGAAGTGAGAATAACAGAAGTTTCTCAAACTGTAGAAAGGAATATCATCTCTCAACTGCATGGAAATCACTGTATTGTATGCTTTGCCTTGTCTTGCCCTGAATAATGAATAGTTTAAAGTAAAATAACCATAAAATAACCATAAAATTAAGAGGGCAGAGAGAGAATATAACAGAGTGGAGGGGCAGTGGTCCTCCATATTCATGCCTCATTTATAAATATTGATCTAGGTCCAGGGATACTTGTCCATAGAAGTCTACATTCTGATAGGATGAGAACATGCTGCCTATGGATTTTCACATGTGGTTGCTTGCCTTGAGATAAAAGCCCAAACTGGCATCACAGGGGACACTTTATATATTAATTTCATATATCATTATTTTGGGGACATGGTTGTGGCGTTTCTTTGGGCAAAACCTTTCAGCTTTAGTCACGCTGTGCAAACAAGTAAAGACTGAAACAGGCACCCTGTAGGCACAAATCTCTGTTCCTCTGTTTAACAGTGAGCTTCCTTTTTATTTATATATCTCCTTTCTGCATACAGCTCCTGCTAATTAATCTTTTTGTGCTATGCAGC
This sequence comes from Chaetodon striatus, assembly GCA_029783705.1. Lineage (NCBI taxonomy): Eukaryota > Metazoa > Chordata > Actinopteri > Chaetodontiformes > Chaetodontidae > Chaetodon > Chaetodon striatus. The sequence continues at coordinate 16,499 of JAPZEB010058439.1, forward strand.
AACAAGATGTTTGACCTTTACATCAATATTCACAGCTTTTTGTTGGAACATTAAAAAAACATCTCCTCTAATAGCAAAATTGTGTAATTGTCTTCTCCTCTTAACACCTTAATAATGTATGGCAGCCTCCTACATGGGTTTTTGCATCAGTGCAATTTAAAGTTATGAACCTCTGGGTCTTAAGACACTTTAGATTAATTTGGCTGCTTCAAATAGAGCTAATTGGAAGGGCTGAGACAAGACAGGATTAATACCTCTCTAAACCTCTTCACAAACAAAAAGAAAAACAGTTGAAGTACCTACTTGAATCAGTCAGTTTGACTCCCCTCTGCATTTGTATCTCTGAGCAGCTCTGACTGAGCTAAAGGTCATTGATTCCCCTTAAATGACTCCAGTGTACACGAGGCTGCCCAGGATCTCGCTCACAGTTCCAACAGAAGGTTATTCACTGAACAGAGACCGAGCAGGCAGAGGATTTAAGAAAGAGAGAGGTCTTACCTCAGTGGCTGCACCTTAATCTATCACTGTGCTGCGAACAAAGTTCTACTGAATGGTTTCAACGATACTTATGGGTTGGTTTTATCAGTGTGTTTGTGTGTGACTAAACTGTCTTGTTGTTGTATTGCTGCCTTTGTTTTCAGGTTTCTTTTGTAAAAGAGATCTTCCTGAATAAATAGACCTCAACTAATCATCAGTGAATCATCACTTAACCTCTAGAGAGGACACATTCAAGTGACTGGTTACTGAAACTTCCTCTCTATAACTTAAATGATTCAGTAAGTAACAGATAGCACTGTCACTTTGTCATACTCCTCAGTGTGTGACATAGACACCAAAGGCAGCCTTTAGCGACTTTATGAGACACAGCGGGCTTTCAGCTAACTCCAGTGTAAACCTATCTGCAGCAATACTGGACGCTAAAAGCAACTGACAGAGTATAAAAGGTGACAAAGTCTGCATAGAGCAGGAAGGAGGGGATGCAGAGGGGTCAAACAAAACCAGACTTTCATCCAGGAGATTGCAGATGGGTGTTAAAAAAAAAGATGGGTGTTTAATTTTAGCTACAGGGAAGCAGAGGCACTACATTATGTCAGTGGAGGAGAGAAAATCCCACCTGTTCATTAAGTTTTCTTCTTAATCAATTAATTAATTTGAATTATTTATTGAAATTCCAAGCGTCATCATACTGTTTTAGTAGTCTTTTAATTATTATATTTCTGTGATCATGTTATGGCCATCTTTAAAGTCATCACCATAGCCACCAGATAACAGTGCTGCTGCCCTTTTTTTAATTTAAGACAGGGCCTACGGCATCCTAACTCAAGATTTATGACTTGAGAAATCCGTTAGGTTAGGTTAGGTTGGTTCTTTAATAACTATCTTTCTATTCTCAGATAAGAAAGGATGTTTTCCCAAAGTGCAGGTAGGAATCATGTTTCTGTAATACCAAAAATCCCAAATGTCATCCTAAACTGAGATAAGAGAGGATTTCAGACTTTCCTGTAATTATGCCCCTGAGCCGCTGTAGTGTTATCCACTGAGCCACATTACTGTCTGCAAACACTGCAGCACTACAACTTTTTCCACTCCACCACCTTCACCCAGCCACCTCTTTTAAGAATAAATAATTTACCTCTTCAGCCTCTTGAGGGAAATTAATGGAGGTTAACGGATTCAAACAGCAGCAGTGAGCCGACTCGTCTTTTGGGAGCTTTAAAGTTGACAAATAATTTGTCCATTGGTGCCGTTTATGGAGCTAAAATATTAGCTGCTATTCAAAGAGGCCTGCAGATTCAGGAAAGATCTTAAGAGGGAGGGGAAAATATTTTTACTTGTGTTATAGCTATATTTCTAAAAGCTGCATTTGGGTCATTGAAGCCATGTGTTTGCTGTTGTGTTGTCGAGGTGATGAGCCGTCAAGGACTTAATGACCTGCTGCATGTGTGTGGGCATGTATCTGCCACCCAGAGTCCTCCTGCTCCTTTTGTCATAAACAAAGTGCTGAAAATAAAAAAAGAAAATGCCAGCATTGTTCGGTGTGAATTACCTACTGTGCTGTGGGCGCTGGTGATGATGCAACGAGGCAGCTCTCCATAGATCACAGAGCATTGGAGTGCAGGGAGGACTGCCTTTGTTTCCAGCATCAAGGAAAGGTGCCAGCTCTAGTGCCCTATAGAGCAAAAACACAGCAACAACAACATATATTATAGGACTAGAATTTCTTGGACATCACTTTTAAAAATATTGTGCCATAGAAAAGAACAAACATTTTTGGAAACACGATAAACTGAAGAAAACTGGAGCTAAAACCCAAACCACAGTGTCACTGCTAACCCCTGCACTTCACTGTTTGCACCCTGGCCAGGTATTATTTCTGCACTTCTTTAATTTATTTCATGCTTCCTGCACAATCACACGAGTCACCATGGTAAACACGTGTGGGTGTAGCATGTCAACCTGTTAGTAATTTACAACTAATTTTTGGTAATTTCAGTTATTAATACATTACATTTAAAGTTGTTTTGTGGTTATATGTAAGTTCAGTCATCAACGTTTGTTGCATGAACACTCATTCATGTTACCTGCTGGTCAGAGGTCCACTGCATACAGCCAAGCAGGAAGTGGAAGCTTCCAAAAGGCTTTATAGTAGAGGGAACTTAGACTGTACCATGTTGAGTAGAGGAGGGGTTCCACTGTTTTGGAGGATATGGTTTGTAAGTATACTTAATATTTCTGTGTGTATTTTCTAATCTAACTTCTGTGTTTGCTGACTGCTTTGAGATTTTACTTTTTTTTTTAATTTTCTTATTATTATTATTATTTATTGTATTTTACTTATTTTTTAAAGTTTTGTATATAGTTTTCTTTCACAGCCTTACCAAAACCATACTGAATTGCTTTTTGGTGTTGTGCTAAATACAAATAAAAACATACACACATACACTGAGTAAGGATTACAGCATCTGTGTGTTCTTCATCCACCACTCGACCAATCCTTACACACAGTAACTAGACTCGTTCTTGGAAAAACAAACACCTAAACTCCGCTAAAACTAACTAACAGAGTAGACTCTAGTGGAATCCATGCAATTTTAAGGTTGTTAAATGAGCAGTGTTCAGGATTCGGTGGCAACTAGCAGTGAGGAGTGCAGACTGTAACCAGCTGGAACGTCACTCGTGTGCAAGTATCAGTGGCAGTGGCTCAGTCCATGATTACTTGGCTTGAGAGGCGGAAGGTCTCTGGTTCAAGGCCCTTTACCAAGCAAGGAGTGCGGACTGGTAGCTGGAGAGGTGCCAGATGCCAGTGCCAGCCCCTGGGCAAGACACTGAAACCTCAACTGCCTTGGGCATATCTCCATAAGCAGAAGACCCCCACAGCTCTGACACCCCTCATCCAACCCCCTGTTTGTGTATGTGTGTGTATTTCAGGCCTGTGTGTGTATGACATACAAGTGAAAACATTACATTCAAACAAATGTATGCAATTTGTAAGGTAATGATAGTGATAAAACAAAATGTCATTTGCCCAGCTTACCAGAAATGGAGTTCAACCCAAAGAGCTCTGCTGGTTTTTTATATTCATTGACATGTTCATTTCTCTGTCATTGGTATTTTGATAATTTAGTTATTTTGTTTTTGGTTATCTCTGTGATTATTTTGTTCACTAAACAATTCCTACTTCTGTTTCCACCATCTATACGACTGGTCACCAGTCACTTGAATGTGCTGTCATCCATCACTGTGACTTCTGACAGCTGTCAAAATGAGCTGTCAATGAATCATCAAGCTGTCAACTGTTTGCAGCTCAGTCGATGTGATGGATCTTCTGCTGTGCAGAGGATTGTGGGTCATAATAGCCAGAAAAGCATGCTGGCTTGGACTCTGAAAAATGCAACTTAAAGGAGAAGTCCAGTATTTTGCACTTTGAGCCCCATTCCTGGTTGTTTATGAGGAAATAGAGTGGTTAAGACCAAAATCTTGACGATTGCTCCTTCTCTGAGAATTTGAGAGAATTTGGCTTTCCCCTGC
>JAPZEB010058589.1:0-20312 GCA_029783705.1 Chaetodon striatus
GACTTTTTTAGGCGACCAAAATGTTACAGTTAACTTTCCTTAACTGACAACGCACTGAAATCGGGACAGCTACAGCTACACCTATACTCTGTAAATCTTGGTCTGCACCTCGGTTATGCTATGTAACGTTGTTGCCATGGTAGTGACTTGTCAGTGCATGAAACCTACTTATAACTCAAAGCAGCCACACTCTTTATGGTTCTTAACCTTAAACCTTTATAAAATGTAAATGGGTGGGTTTTATAAAAATTCACCCCATGCAGTTGTGATGAATGAAGAAATGAGCTGTAGAGACCAAAACTGTTTTTGTACCAGGCTGTAAACATGTTTATTTCTGCTGTTAAGTTGGACATTTTAACATGGAGGTCCACAGGGATTGACTCGCTCTTGGAGCCAGCCTCAAGTAGCCATTAGAGGAACTGCAGTTTTTGGCACTTCAGTGTTGGCTTCACCTGAGCGTTTTACCATATTATGAGGGTGTACACACCATTTCGGAGGCTTTAACAACCTGATAGGAAAAAGGTTCTGTGGGAATATGTGGTGATATTATTACCATATTGGGTACTGGTGACTTAAGTTTGTCAAGTAAATTTTGTTTATATTGCACCAAATCATAAAAAAACATTCTCAGGACACTTTTCATAAAGAACAGGTCTAGATCATACTCCTCTAGTCTGTCAGTCAACATGTACAGCAACGTGTGTGTGTGTGTGTGTGTGTGTGTGTGTGTGTGTGTACACTCAGGTAGTGGATGGAGGAATGGGCTGAGGAGAAGCAACAGACCAACCTTACTGACCAGCCGGTATCAGGCCTCAAACATGTTTGATGGCATCAGCACCAAGTAAGACATCAGCACTCAATCTGTAGCAAAATGATCAGTAGTATCAGAAGATTAATCATTATTTGAAAATAATGGTTAGTTGCAGCCTTTTTTGCAGTGATACAGCTAGGAGGAGGTCAGATTGGATCGTTGCAGGAACAAAATGTGTGATTTTTACCAATGCTGTCTCCTACCACCAGTCAGCATTGATTTCTTTTAACCACCACCAGATCAGCAAAACACCATTTTAGTACCAATCTTTGGGATTAGCATGTACTGCAGCATTTATATGTATCATCAGTTATCTTCTTCTTTCATAGGATGGCAAAGGCATAAGCTGCCCTACCCTCCCTCTGATTGGCTAGTACTCATGGCCTCCATTAGTTGGGGTGTTTAGGTTTAGGCAAGAGGAGTGGTTGTTAGGGTTAGGGTAAGCCAATCAGAGGCAGAGGAAGCAGAGTAGGATAGGCTAGGCCTTTACCATCCTAGCAAAAATACATTTGCCCCCCCACATGATGGCAAATAAATACCGGCATGAATTTCAGAATAAAGTCGATGGAATCTGAAAAATGACTATTTTATTCTACACTGTTCTCTCTGCAGCACAACCAGGTTGCTCTTAAAGGACAACATAAAGAAGCAGAGGCGGCTTAGTAACAACAAAGAAGGAGTGAGTAATGTAAACACCTTGTCTGGCCTGGTCTACATACAAAGTGTTCTTTTATTTATTCATATTTTACATGGGAGGTGTTGTTTGACCTCCTTAAAGTTGGGGTGGGCAGTTTTCTTTTTGCATCACCAAGCAAAAATCCTATGAGCATATTGTAATTCAAAGGATCTGAGAGAGAGAGATAGTCTTCTGCACCTACTCTCGGCTCTGTTTTCAGGCTTTAGAAAATCTAGCCCCTGACTGAAGATTTTGGCCAATCACAGGTCATTTCAGAGAAAGGGTATTCCTACTGACTTTTCTAGAAATACAGATACATGTTAACGTCCCTTCAGATGGTGAAAGCCTGATTCAATGGCGGAGAATGCTGCAGAGAAAGTTGCTATTAAGATGCCTACACCTCAAAGCAACCCAAAACAGGAAGACGCACTTATCAAAAAGAGTCTAAAGAGAGTCTGACACTAAACTAAATGAAACATGTGTCACTATCAGCAAAGAGTTTCAGAGATGGAGAGAAAATGTTGCTAACCATTAAGCTTTCTGATAATTCTAGCTAAAGGCCCACGACTGTGGCTTCAATTTCACGTTTATGTAGCTAATGTTAGTTAGAGTCTCGAATCGCAGTGTGTCTTCCGTCTCATTCCTGGCAGCCACAGACCACCTTGGACCTCCTTTTGTAAGGAGAGCAGGCAGCAGACCCCCTTTCAGCAGCTGCAGCAACCCAAATCCAGCCAGCACAAGCCCCAGCTCTAGGTGACCAGAAACCCCCACTCCCCGCCGTCTGTTACAATGCTGTCTGTTAAACGCAGTGCTGCTTCTGGCCACCAGCCTGCTGTGCAACCAGTGCTGGGGGATTTGTGCTGGCTGAATTTCAGCCTCTACAGCTGCCGTCTGAAGGTCTGTCTCTTGAGCTGCTTCCCGCTCTCCTCCTAAGGAAGCAGCGGTTGGGAGTGAGGCAGAGGGACCATGGGCTGGCTAGCAGCTTATTCTTGTCTCAGTTGTGGTCTGCAAAGAAAAGAGAGGGAGGGGCTGAGTGAGTGAACTGCGAGCAACTTTACAATGAAATATGATTAAATAAATCAATGTATGGGAAACATGGATGGGTTACTGTATGAAGTGCATGCATATGACTGGTCGTCTAATGGGGGTAGCTTTGAACAGAGAGGAGAGAGCTACAGGAGGAGGGTTTGTTTTCCGGATGTCTGCCTTCCCCAGCTTTAACAAGTGTTTTGTCGTAATTCTGTTTGTATTTATGCTGCTCTTATACTTGGTTGGAAGACACACTGTGGTCGAAATTGTATTTAGATACTTGTCTGAAGTTGGTTGGGGTGGATGCACGTCATTTTGTGCAAACACTAGACACAGATCAGCTACATGATGTAGTTTGTGTTCAGTGTTCTACTTTTAGAAGGTTGGTGGTATTTTGTGCCACTTCCAATTGAGACATTTCAAGGACAGATGTCAAAAGGCAGAAGTCAAAAGACTCAGAAGAAGCTGGATTTTTGGACAGTTCTGGTGTGACAGTGCCATTTTTATATCATTTGACCAAATAAACTGAATTGACAGAGAAGTTAGCAACTAGGCCACTGTAAATTGTACATTTCTTAAAACACAAGTGTATTTCAGCTGCTTCTGAATGCAGTTCATTTCTGAGCAGAGCTGCTGCTCTTTTGGATTTTCTGTCCAGACTTCTTGTTTACATCCGGAGGCAGCTTTAAAACCATGTTCACACACTGTGCCTCTCTGAGAAGGTGCTGCCTCTCTTATCAGACCGCTGTGAGGGTGGTACACCCAGCTGCACCCTGCTTCCCTCGCTCTGCTCACGGCTCATGGGGAGTGGGCGATGTGGGCTTATCTCTATCAGCTGACACCATATTGGAAGGCATGTGACAGCCTGAGGAGCACCAGTACTTGTTTGTGTGTGACACAAAGTTTCACAGTTGACTATATTTAGATCTGTTGCTCTCAAACTGGTTTATTTCCAGTCAGGATGTGAACTTATTTCAAAGTGACTTTATCATTCAGGTTTAATTGACTAGATGTGATCTGACTGAGAGGATGTATGTAATCGAGGATCTTGATTGCATCATAAAAGGCTGAGATGAGGGCTGGTGAGTGATAGATACACTGGTGTTTATGGGAATGCCCACAAATCTTCACACCCTTTTGCACAGTGGGGGAAAACGTGAAAATGTTTGCTGAAGAGTTGCTGCGTGGCTTTTTGAACGTTGAATAAACTTAAAAATCTAGATTTAAGGGGTATTTTTCAACCTGAACCCTGTTTCCCCGTGTTTTTTTGTCAGATGACAAATAGGAACAGCATTTATTTGAAATTGGAGTGAGAGCAGCAGCCAGGCTGCCATGTGAACACTCAGGGCATCTTCTCGCTGTAATTTCACATCCACAAAAGTGTTTGTATTTGCCACTGACAGGCTCTGACTGTTATTCTAAGTGTCTGACAACATTATTAAAAGGATCCCTAAAGGGACAGACCTTGTTGTTAAAGATTGAGATCCTTGTTGTTTAACCAGAAACAGCCTGAAGTCACTGTAGTCAAACCCACCAAGCTGGGCCTAAAAAAAACTTCTTTTTTTTTATCATGACAAAACACACTTCATTCAAAATAGACAGAGACAAAATAAATCTAAAAAAATAATCTTGGTTTGTCTTTTCACTGTTCCAACAATCAACAGCTCTTGTTTGGTTTAAATAATCCCTAAATTCACCAAGTCAGATGTGAAAATATGCTGGTGTTATACATGCTAACATGACTGTTAATTTGAATGGAGTCTGTTGGGTTTGGCGATGGAGATTATGGGGCTGTTTCTGACTTCTTTCTCTAAAAATGTGATATGTTTAAGATCCCTACAAAAGTGATGTAATGCTGCCTGGGATTGACCCCAGCGTCTCGTTGTGGGTGGACGATGTGTTGTTTTGGTTTTTCTCACATGCCTTAATGTTTGATGGAATTGCAGATGATCTACTCTAAAGCCCAGAGGAGGAGAACTCCAGCGCCCCCACAGACAGAGCTCAGTGACAGCGAGGATGAAAACAGTTTGTACCGACATCCAGGAAAATTTCAAATGAGAGAAAGATTAACATGGATGGAGTGAGGGAGGTGTGAATCAAATGAGATGTCACATTTTTAATGTGGTCTTCTGAAAATGTCCCTCTCTCTGTTGTTTCCAGGTGACGATGACATGGAAGCGGCTACAGATGATGACAGCAACAGCAGTGCCACCCAGGGCTGTGACGCCACACTCTACCAGGGACCTAGCAGCGGTAAGTGCATCACCACTTATATAAAATCAATATCACAGTTACAGTTGTCATCTAGAACAGTAGTTCCCAACCCGGGGGGCGGGAACCCCTTAGGGGGGTGCCAAAGACCAACGGGGGGTTGCAAAGCCCTCTCGATTTGAAGGAGTGTAATCATTTTAATGTTTTATGTGTCAAAATTCAATTCATTTATGTGTCAAAAACAAATAAATTTAAGGGTTATATTAGAAAATTATTCATTTATTAAAAAATAAATGAATAGATAAATAAGTATAGACATTTTTTTTAAAATATGTATTGTGAGGATACGGGTGTGTGTGACATGTGTACAGGGGGGGCACCAAAGTCTACAATGGTAAAAGTATGGGTCCCTTAAGAAAAAGGTTGGGAACTACTGATCTAGAACACCTCACATTAAGTTAAAGGCTGTGTTTGCTCTTCTTTTTATCAGTTATTTTATAAGTCATGTGCTTAATTTAGATGATTAAATGTAGCTTCAACATTAGAATTTGTCAGCATTCGCGTTTATATTTGATGTTGATCCTTTCACCTTTGTTAAAGCTGGAGTAGACAGAACTCTGGAAAGGGAAAAAGAAAAAAAACGGGCAGAATATGAGAATACACCTTCCTCCTGCAGCCTCTCCTCTCTGTCCTAAGCCCCTGCCATCAGAGGATCAGAGGCATATGCACACACTCCATACAGTAACCCAGTGTTCCCTATACACTGATTTATTTAATCTTGTTATTTAATCAGTCTTGGACTGCGGGCAGCAGCTCTAGAGACAGACCTTTGGTTTGCGGCTCCAGTTCAGCCAGCACAACCCCCACCCCCATGAACAACATTTTCTCATCATCTGTGAAATCGCCGATATTGTCATGTGTTTAAATTTATTGTCCGACTCTCTTTCAGGGCACATTTATACTGTCTTTACTTACGATAATAGGAAAATAGACATATTCATTTCAAACATTGTAAACATCACTGCTCTCACACTTACATTAGTCCTTTATGATGTCATAGATATAGCCAATAGATGACAGTAGAGGGCAGATTTAAAATTTTCACACAACAACAAACGAGGCAACAGTGGAGGAGGTCGAATAATATATCTTTTAACTGGAGCAGCGTTGTAGACGGCCGTGGTCTGTGAGGCCATTATATACATCCCGACATGTGTCGACAATTCTTTTCACTATATTAGTGATTTGTTCTGTTTCACTATTACGTATTTAAATTTCTTTGTTGTCTCCTACGATCACATTTCACTTGAACTATGCTACAATGCCTCCATATCCGGTAGTTCTGCTCGGTTTCATCCATATCCGTAAGCTTTCAGAAAACGTGCAAAAATAAGATAAGATAAGATAAGATAAACTTTATTGATCCCACACTGGGGAAATTTGCATGTCACAGCAGCTCAAAAGCACAGACAGAAGTGAAGAGTGACAAAGTAAATTCTAAAAATAAAATAACGATTAAAAATAGAAAATATGTATGCACAGTAATTTACAAGATTGTGCAATATTCGGCATCTATAAATATATTGTATTTTGAATATGAGTATGTAGATAGCACAGAGTATAGAGTGTAATGCAGCAGACATGACAGTGCTACGTTACATTAGATGTTGCTGTTAAAGAGTCTGACAGCTGATGGGATGAATGACCTGCGGTAGCGCTCCCTCTTGCACTGTGGGTGCAGCAGTCTGCTGCTGAATGAGCTTATCAGTGCACGGAGAGTCTCATGCAAGGGGTGAGAGGTGTTGTCCATGATGGATATCAGCTTTGCTTACATCCTCCTCTCGCCCACCTGCTCGATGGTCTCCAGGGGACAGTCCAGGACAGTTTCCTGTCCTGTATTCCTGTCCCTCTCCGTGCTTCACAGCTCCAGCAGACCACTGCATATGAACAAAATGAATGCAGAGTACGGACAGAAGGCTCCGTCTGTTTCCATCTCTAACATTGAGCATTTATGAGTCATTAGACTCTCTCTTTGATAAGTGCATTCTACCTTGTTTGGGTTGCTTTGAGGTGTAGGCATCTGTCAGTGCTGGAATAGCAACTTTCTCGGCAGAATTCTCCGCCACTGAATCAGGCTTTCACCATCTGAAGGGACATGCATGCTCACCTGCATTTGTAGAACAGCCAATTGGAACACCCTCTCTCTGAAATGACCTGTGATTGGACAAAATCTCTAGATTCTCTAGGCTAGATTTTTGAAAGGCAAAAAATTGAGCCAAGAAGAGGAGCAGAGGTCTAGTTTTTTCTCAGACCACTTGAACTGCAATATGCTCAGAAGTTATTATGGGATTTTTCCCAGTGACATCAAACTTGACTGCCTACCCCAGCTTCAAGCATAATTTTTTGGAGTTGTTAAAGTTAAAGTCCGGGTGTGGCACCTTTAAACTTACAGATCTGATGTTTTCTCTGTTTTTGTTTAGAATTCCTGAGAGGAACGTTAAGGATCAGCGCTTCTGAGCCAAACACGACGCGCAGAGCAGTGTACAGGTCAGACTTTTTTCTGTATTTTTGAATTATGTAGGTTTCCTGCTTGAAACAATGAAATACATGCATGTTTGCCAGAAATTGTCAATTGTCATCACAAAGTACAAATTAACATTAAAAAACCTGCAGCGACGTTGCATTTTGGAACCATGTACCTGCTACACAAACTAGTTCAGCATTGAAAAAGCTTTAAATGATGATGTGTGCTGGTCATATTTGGTCCCTTTTTTATTTTTATATTCAGAATATACCAGGGAAAGTGGCTTCACTTTATTTTGACCTCATAACCAAAAGAAGGTCCATGCTGATCAAGTTATAACATGGTTTATTCAGATATATTTTACATATTTTTAAAGTATGTTGTCATATTTTTATCATAAATTTCCTCATTCTTTATTGATGTTTTGTGATTATTATTTTTTTTTTTTTTGCAAAACTTGCTTTTATTGTTAATTTCATTTTCTTTTAATCAGTTTATGTTATGCACCAATACTTCAAAGCAAATGTCTTGTATATGAAAACCTACTTGACAATAAACCAGATTCTGATTCTGATTTAGTTTATTTGTTGCTTTGAAAATAAGAAAAGCAAAGTTAATGTGGCAGCTGAAAAGCAGAATTAATGAAAACTCTGAGTATGTTCAGCCTGAGATGAGAGAAACTCTGAGTTTTCCGTTTCACAAAGCCAGATCAGTATAACCCTGAGTCAGTTACTATGGCAACATACTCAGTGAAGCAAACCTGCTGGCTCGCAAGTTTGCTTCATCCAAGCCTGAGGTTGATTGCCTGCTAAACATGTAGCAGGAAGTAGAGACATGGCGTGTCCTTTTGTGAATAAAGTCGTGGACGTTGTGGCACAAATTCAGAGGCTGTTGCGTAAGTAGATGGTGATTTGATCCCATTTGGATGTGTCCCAGGAGGAGTGTTTATATGAAAGATACAATTTCACCTCACATTCCATCATTTATCCAACAATCTGCTCCACACAGAAATATCAAATATCACACATTGTGTATTTGCATTATCATTGGAGCAAATTGTATGCATTGCCCTTTGATTCTTTAGCAGTTTTCTTTACAACATCAGAAACACATCAGGAAGACAGCGGTTTGTCGGGCCGTAGGAAAAGTGACTCTGGCTCTGAAAAGACTTTTGCCCCTTTTCGTAGATTTTCTTGGACATAAATCAGAAACGATTATCAAAGGAAACCTTCAAGGGGTATCGGTGCCTTAGTGGATTGACTGGGCGCCCCAGATGTAATAACGTAGTCCTTGATGCAGCGGCCGCGGGTTCGAGTCCTTCTCATTCATTGTCATTCTCTCTCTCTCTTCCTCCTTTAATACTATGCTGTCCTGCCATTTAAGTCAACAAAAGCCAAAAAAATAATCTTTAAAAAAAGAGGAATTCCACAGAACTGCAGGGTTGTCAGTGTTAATAAGACATTAATCTACGTGGAAACATTATGCAGTGATTTATGAATACTTTTCATATAGTCAAAGATTCCACAGTGTAATTGGCTCATTTATGGGAGTCAACATTCCCATCATAGCTCCATCTGAGAATAAAGAAATTTACATGAATAGGAAGTAATATCACAGCAATTCAATTAACATAAGCCTAATACCGACAGAAAAAAGTATAAGCAAAACTTTTACCAGTCTGTACAGTATTTTTGAGTTTGATTTTGAGTTGCTGCCAAGTGCGTGTGGGCTCCATCAGATTACAGCTGAATAAGAGGATATAGCAAATTATGTTAAAATATATGAACACTGTTAATCAATTCAATTTTTCAATTTTATTTATAAAGCTCAGTGTCAGAAATCACAATTTGCCTTAAAGGGCTTTACAGCATACGACATCCCTCTGTCCTTTGGACCCTCTAAAAATGTTTCTATATTTTCTGTATATTAGACACGCATTCATTTTTTCATGTCTTCGTTTGTGGTCTTTAAAATCTCAGATTCAGTTGGGATGAAGTAAGTGGCTCTGCTTTCAACTCCGCTTTCTGCCACTGAAAATCACGTTATCTGCACTCCATTGATGATGGCTTGTGTTGCTCGCCGAGAACGGGCTTCTCTCGGGCTAAACATACTCCTTTTTTTTTTTGCTCAGGCTCAGTCAACTCAGAGATAGGGATTAGGCTCAGAGTTTGTTGAGCCTGCTTTCTGAAATAGTGCCCTGGTGTTAATTCCACCAAAACAACAACTGCTTTCAGAGTCCTTTACCTATGTCTCTTGTCTCCTTTTTTCTTTTCCTTTCATCCTCCAGACCCACTAACAGTGTGTTGTCAAACCAGTCTGATGAAGCCAGCGACTCTGATGATGAAGTGTACAACGTTGGAAAAGTCCCTGGAAGGTCAGTAGGTAGATGATGAAGCTCCTCGCTGAGGGCAACAGCATGAATGTGCTACTCGCTGAGCCGTCATGGTGTTTGCTCTCAGTTTTTGAACTGTAAATACATGATGGCTGTTCAGGAAAGGCCAAACTTCTCTCAATCTGTTACTAATCTTTTAATTTAAATGTGTTTTTGATTTGGTTCTTCTTGCCAGCTGTTGGCCGCACAAACTGCATACAGAACATCATCTGGGGACCCGCAGAGGCAAGATGAATGCAGGAGCTGGTTTGGCAGACATTGATCCAATGGCCATTGACCAGTCGGTGAGTTTAGACATGTTGTGTTCATACAATGAAAGTATCAGTGAGCAGCCTCTGGCAGCCTTTACTCTCCCATGTAACACTGTGATGATTTAAGCTGAAAACACACTGGTGCTACCACAGTGTGCCCTGTGACACGCTTCAAGTGCTGCTAGCACCAAGAGGACGCATCGCACTGATGAGCACACACGGTTACGACTACTTTTAATAAAAGATCTGCACTTCCTCCACCTCTGCATTAGCTTAAAGTCATGAGTGGACGGCCACTAATTAAACTTGATTTCTCACCTAAAGAGCTGATATCCAGAGCTGTGATTTGCCAGGAAATCTTTTTTTTGCAGTCGTCTTTATAATGACGGGATTGTTGGTTTTTAAGCTCGGGGTATTTCTCAGCCTCAACAAGTCTCTCCTCATTCATTCTTTGATGCAAATGAAATACAACAACAGAGTTCTCTTAATACATCCATGGTGAGGAGAGGCGAGGCTTGAAACAGGACAGCAGCATGAACTGTGGTGGGACTGCATGTCAATGAGCGCCAACGTATGTCCAGCCGTTTCCAGTGTAGTGTTGTAAATTGAAAATAATACGAGTGGCTGTTTTGATTTGCTGATCTGCACAGGTGTTTCTTTTTCAGCTTTAGGGGGAAATCTCATTATGGCACCATCCTCTGTCATTCTAGTTCCTTCCTTCCTTTCCTTCCCTCCTCAGGTGGGGTTTGACAGCATCGGAGGTCTGTCGGGCCACATCTCAGCTCTGAAGGAGATGGTTGTCTTCCCGCTTCTCTACCCTGAAGTCTTTGACAACTTCAAGATTCAGCCTCCCAGGTGACATAAACACACATGCAGATGACTCTGATGTTTCTAGAGGTCAGATACATTCTCAGACTCTTGCTGATTACAAAAAAAACGGAGATTGAGCAAAATTTCACAATAACTTTTTTCAGTAGACCATAGCCCAGGTTGTGAACCTGTCCAAGGCTGTGAAAAATTCATATCACTAATTTAGTCAAAGAAAACATCATAAGTAAGTACTAAAACAATATTGATATATTTATGTATTTAATTAAAAAATGTGAACATCATGTGTTCATTAGATGAATATTAAAAATTTGTAGTACGTGTTTGTTCTGTTGATCATTTTTTCAGGTCTGAACCTCTTCAAACCAATGTGATATTAATATAATATAAAAATATAATAGACAGTGGAAGTCCTCAGTTGTGATTGGCTGAGTCACACCTGTTGTAAAATACCTGATAAACACAAGCCTCAAGGATGTCACTGTTTCTATGTGCTATTGTTTTTGCCATAAAAAAGATTTCTTGATTAAAATCTAAACATAACTTAAAAAACACAAGCTTTAAAACATTCATTAATATTAATGAGACAGTACTGTACTGTAAACACACACCTGTGGTTGTCTGTCTGTAGTGGTCAGCTTTCAGCTGACAGTGTTAAAGCTGACAGTGTTAAAGCAGGTGAGCCAAAGTTACAGTAAAAGTAAATTAGGCAGAGACAGACAGACAGTCAGACAGTGGACTTTTATTCTAAATTTAAGAAGATCAACAGAAGATTTTCTCGTCTGTCTCTTCTCCAGAGGTTGTCTGTTTTATGGACCTCCTGGGACGGGGAAGACACTTGTTGCCAGGGCACTGGCCAATGAGTGTAGCAATGGCAACAGGAAGGTGTCTTTTTTCATGAGGAAGGGAGCCGACTGCCTCAGTAAATGGGTGGGCGAGTCCGAGCGGCAGCTGCGGCTGCTGTTTGAGCAGGTGACTATCATGCAAACACACTTAAAGACAACCGACATGCTCTTGCTGCCCCCTGCTGGTCACTTGCAGACCACAGCCCTGGCCACTGTGCTTTGCAGACATCTACGGGAACTCTGATGCTTTGTCATGATGGCTCTAGACTTCAGTACCTGAAAACTGAAAAGACTTAAGAGATGTCTGTCCCTGGAGTTTAAACAGTCTTACAGTATTTTTTCCTAAAGGTGCAATTATTAACAATAATGTACCCCAGACATTCAATACTGTAAACCTATTTTCTGAGTCACAATGTTACTGGACCCTGTAATTGATCAGCAACTGTAAAACACTCAGAGCCCTCTGTTACCCTTCAGGCGTGTCAGATGCGTCCATCCATCATCTTCTTTGACGAGATTGATGGCCTGGCTCCGGTCCGATCAAGCAGACAGGACCAGATACACAGGTCAGAACATACCAACCCAACAAACTCCATGCAGAAGTACTTTTTAAATGTACTTTTTAAATTTTGGTGTGTTTACTCTACTGTTAAATGTCCAACAGTGAACAATAAGAGCTGACATTATAAAGGCAGAGAGTTTCGTTTTTTTTGTCTTCTGCAGCTCCATCGTGTCGACCCTCCTGGCTTTAATGGATGGCTTGGACAGTCGAGGGGAAGTCGTGGTGATCGGAGCAACAAACCGGCTGGACTCCATCGACCCAGCACTGCGACGGCCTGGACGCTTCGACAGGGAGTTCCTCTTTGGACTGCCTGACAGAGAGGTGACATCTTTCTTTATTTGTGTCACAATATCTAACTGTGCACTTTGTAATAATGTCTTTTAAAAAAGTTATATACACATTACATAAGTCAGCATCCTTGTCCACACTTCTATTATCACACATGTAAATGTAATTCTTAGATATTTCAGCTGATTGTTTTATTTGGTTTGTGTTTCAGTCACGTAAAGAGATTCTAAAAATTCACACCAGGCAGTGGAAACCTCGTCCGTCTGAAGACTTCCTGGATGAGCTGGCTGAAAAATGTGTTGGTAAGAAAGACTGCTTCATCCTACCAAATGAAGAGATTTACTGTAACCAATATTTAACAGTGTAGATCCATAAAATAAAGCACAACAAAAAATATAAATCACATCTTCTATAATCAAGTTTGAGAAGAGGGATGTTGGGATGTAAAAAACGATTATAAATCAGATTATAAATCTGAAATTAATTGAACAGATCTTTGAGCTAAACTAAACGCTGGACGAGCTTTTTTTGGTGACCAAAACATTACAGTTAACTTTCACAAACTGAAAACACGATGAAGATGTGACAGCTACAGCTACGCCTTTACATTGTGACTCTGGGGTTATGCCATGGCCAAGCTAACCAGTGTTGTCGCTGTGGTAGCGACTTGTCAACTGATGCCGCTCACCTCCCACTCAGAGCGGTCCTGCCCTTAATTATGCGTAACTTTAAGCCTTAAAAACATTTAAACAGGTGAGCTGTATAAAAATGTAATCTCCGTTTACTTGTCATAACTGCTCTTGGAGCTAGCCTCAAGTGGCCATTAGAAGAATTGCGGTTTTTGGCACTTAACTTTGTTATTCAGCTCTGAAAGTTGCCGCTTGGTCCTATTGAATGCCTCTGTGGGACTTAATTACCTTGTTAGTTAACTGACCTCCTGTCTCCAAGGTTACTGCGGTGCTGACATAAGAGCAGTGTGCACTGAGGCGGCGCTGTGCGCTTTGCGTCGTCGCTACCCACAGATATACGCCACTTCGCAGAAGCTCCTGCTGGATGTCTCCTCCATCGAAGTCAGCAGCTGTGACTTTGTGGCAGCCATGAGAAAGATGTCACCAGCCTCACACCGCTCCATTGCTTCGCCCGCCAAACCCCTGTCACCTGTGGTTCAGCCACTGCTGGCAGCCACCCTGCACGACATCCTGGAGGCTCTGCAGAGACTGTTCCCTCACGCTGAGCAGGGGATGAAGAGAAAGAGGGAGCCAGGTGAGTTGAAGCTGAAGGCTGAAGACGCTCCTGCTACAGTCCCGATTAAGTATCACATCTTTTGTATCTGTTTTCTGCTTGTCAGACCTGACCTCTGGCATCCTTGACGATGGCCTGATGTACGGAGGAGATGAGGGCCCCAGCACATCCAGCATCTCCACACCCTCCCCCTCAAAGAGCACAAACTTCCTGCACTTCGCCAGGTGAGTCTGATCAACACTTCAAATGTCGTCATCAAATACACGTTTTATAAACATTCTTGATAAAAAATTGGTTATTTCCTGTAGAGTCAGGTTCATTTGAGTTAAAATAATTAAAAATGGTCAAGCTTTAAATTTGAATTAATGCATTTTTTTTTACAACTGAGCTTTTGTAAAATAGTTCCCGTAGTGTCTCTCTGCTGAGGACATTTCTGGCAGCAGATAGTCCTCTGACATCGTTGATACTTGCTGGTCTTATTCATTTGCAGTCCCTAATTTCTCTACTGACTCACTCTTCCTCTCTCTTCTTTCTTATTTTTCCTGAACTATATTTGTTAAAATGCCATCCCTTTTTTGGCTTTCTCTTTATTTTGCATATCACTCCTTTCTTTCCTTCCTGCAGGAGTGCAGTCAAACACCCAACGTCCCACCGTCCCAGGATGCTCCTTGCAGGTCGTCCTGGTGCCGGTCAAACTTCTCACTTGGCTCCTGCACTTCTGCACGCTCTGGAGCGCTTCACCGTCCACAGCCTGGACTCTGCAGTGCTGTTTGGAGTCAGCAGCACCTCCCCGGAGGAAGCTTGTGCCCAGGTGACCCCTCAGCAGACACTATACTGAGTATAAGGTTTATGCTGACTGAAAATGAGCAGCTGTAACCAGACAGGATGTTTATTAGTCCTAAACAAAAGCAACATCAATTCACCCAGCAGAAGGAGTTCACAATACATATGGTGACATGTGTCTTGTCTTGTGTTCTTGTCTTTGGTGATAAGTTGAGTTGAATAGCCAAGCAAAATAAAATTAGGTTGAAGGTGGTGTTAAACGTCTCCCTAGATCCTTCAGTGACATCTGGTGGTGTTGACAGGCAGCTGCAGAAGATTTATGATAATATGTTGTTATTAGTTTTTACAGTGTCTGCAGGTCCTTACAGTCTTACAATTTCTTAAATTAGAAACATTCTGAAATATTAGGACTTAAAAGTAATTAAATAGTATTAATTTTTACTTTATTTATACTTTATATAATTTCATTTATCTGTCTTTTTTTTTTCATCAAAATGAGTCAAGCTCTTTGGCGTGAAAGTCCATATTCCTGATTTTACAAATCTTTAATCCTGCCACTGAACCTAGTCCTTTACTTTATATTTGTACTAACCTGTTGGCAAAATTTAACTCACTACGATGACCATATTGCTACATAAAACCTTCCTCTCCACAGGACTGCATCTATATACAGTTTACCATTATACTTATCTACAATGCTTGAGTAAGAAAATGATAACATTTTATCCAAAAATCATTCTTAAATTTGGTTAAAAATTATCTTAAAAAGGTCTCACAAAGCCCTAAATTTAAATGTCTGATACCTTATAAACCCTGGTTTTATGGTTTTTAATTTGAATCATAGAAAACCAACAGCACAAAACATAAAAAATGTGTTTTAGAGGAAGAAAACAACATAAAGATCTCTGCCTTCTCAGGTGTTCTGCGAGGCCAAGCGAACGTCTCCCAGTGTCCTCTACATGCCACACATCCAGCAGTGGTGGGAGACTGCGGGGTCCTCATTGAGAGCTTCCTTCCTCAGCCTGCTAGACAGCATCCCCTCCCTGTCCCCCATCCTCCTCCTTGCCACCTGCAGTGTCCCCCATCAGCAGCTGGACCCAGAGGTGTGCAGCTGGTCTGAAATAATACAGAATGTTTTCCTTTTTCCACATTTATGGCATCAGATGGAAGTGTTTTGTCCACAGGAAGCTGCTTTTTCAGCTTTTTTGAGGTGACTTGTGTGTCTTCAGATTCAATCTCTGTTTCGGGAGGAGTACGGGGAGGTTTACGCCATCAGTGTTCCCACCCGCCAGGAAAGGACCGACTTCTTCCGGGACCTCATTCTGAACCAGGCGGCTGAGGCTCCACCCTCAAAGAACAGAGCATGTCTGTGACTCCACCTTCTTTGGATGCTTTTACTAGAGTATTAGAGGATTTAACCATCACATTAATTGTACAGTAAAGCATTGATATTTTTTAATGATATTTTTGACCTCTTCCACCTCTCAGTGACTCAGGCCACAGAGATCCTCCCACTGGCTCCACCGTCTCCTCCCCGCAAGCTGCCTGAGCAGGAACGCCTCCGCCTGGAGGAGGAGGAGGAGGACGTGCTGCGAGAGCTCCGCAACTTCCTGTGTGACATCACTGAGCGTCTGATGCTAGACCGACGTTTCAAGACCTTCACCACACCAGTCAACATAGTGGAGGTGAGTGGATTTTATTTAGTCAACCTAATGAGCAAAGCAGAGCAGTGAATATAAAAAATGAAAATATCATCCTTAAAGTGTAAAAAAAAAAGTGTATCTCTATAATTCCAAGACAAACGGTTTGTATCTTTTTCTCAACTACTGCTTCCAAGATAAAGAATTTGTTTTTATTACATATTTTATGAAAACTACTTGAAACTCAAAGTGCTCAGAAAATGGAAATTTAAACATCTAACTTAGGGCTGGGTAATATGCAGAAAATTAAATATTACTATATTTGTCCTGATACCTCGTTATCAGTACTGTGATAACAGGGTTGACTATTGGTGCTTTCACAAAATATTTACACAATGAGATTTTTTATTACTTAAAATCGGTGATGTTGATACAAGGACTAAGTGGACAAATAATAGAACAGCTAGAACAGTCTGGTCAGTTCAGAAAATTACATTACTTTACTGTAATGCTGCTCAATAAATAAAATGTATTATTATCATTTTTATTTATTTATGTTATTTTATTTTTATTAGGTTACAGGCTGTTTTATATACCTCCATTGCTGGATATTCACAGAACTGTTTTTTTTTTTCATTTGGACTACCTTAAACCAAAGACAAAAACAGCAGGAGTAACAACCTAACTATCATAAAAAACAAAAACATCACCACCAACAAAACAATCGCATACAAATTACTAGGATATGCTGTAGTCTGCTTTATGTTATTAATCAGATATAACCGAGTTCAGTTCAGGGGGGTCCACCTAGTCCGAGACAGGTTTCCACATTTTGATAAATCCCTCCATATCATCATGAGGAGTGTATAGGGTATTGTCAGTTTTTCCAGAGGGATAGTTCTCCATACCTCCTTATACCAGTCATTCAGTGGAGGGATGTCCTTAGAGATCCAAAATTTGAGAATAGTCCTCCTTTCTATGTGCAAGAGTATTCCAATCACATTAGCTGTTCCTCACATCGTCCACTTTGGCTGCTACAATACAGTGAAGAGGTGATAGCTCCAAATCATATCCCATCAAGGCAACCATGTCTTTCCAAAATTTCTGTATCTTTACACAATCTTCAAAACATATGTGCACGCGTGCCAACTTCTGAATGGCATTAAATATGTTTAGAAGAGCTCAGACCAATCCTGCCCATCAAAATGTATTATTATAATTATTATTATTATTATTAATATCAATATATTAATAATACATATTACAATTTACTCTAGTCTCACAAAGCCATTTAAAATATTTCAGCAAAAACATTTTTTGCAAAAATGCATGTGTTTTAGGGGCACTGAGCATGCCGCTGGATAAATGAGACCTGGAATACACTGCATGAGTTGTGTGAGAGTTTGTGAACTGATATTTTTGTGTAGTTTTGCTGCTGTTAAATATTTATTCTGATTACTCCAATTCATGAAGACTCTTACCCTTTTTGGATTATCTGTTCACTATGAAGACATGGGAGATAAAGTTTTCCTGAACTTCCTGACTTCAGTGTAACACGTAGTGATTAACTAATATACAAACGGTCATTTTAGTACTTTGAAGTTATTTATTTTTGCTCTGATGCTGTTAAGTACTGTATAATTTTTGTCTGGAAAAGTGCTCTATAAATAAAGCTAGATTCACTCTAGTGCACACAGGAAATAGAGCAGAATAATAACCAATACCAAAGGTATGTAAGTTAAACTATAGATTCATGAGCAGCGTCACATAGTCAGCAGAAACTTTCGCCATGTTGATGAAATATTCATGTAGACTTCTGGAGGAAAGTTGAGTACCTTCAGCATGATTGTACACTTCCTCCTTCGTTTTTTAACAACAATCAGTCCTCATATCACCTCCATCCCATTCTCTCTCTGTCCTTCCCTCTGACCTTTACTTATTTACTTTCTTCCTTCCCTCTACCTGCATCTCCTCTCCTCTGTCTCCCTCCAGGTCCCGGACTACATGCTGGTGGTCGATAAGCCCATGGACCTTTCAACACTGCTGACCAACATCGACCAGGAACAGTACGCCACCATCAGCGAGTTCATGGCAGATGCAGACCTCATCTGGCAGAATGCCCTCGCGTACAACCCTGACAGTAACCCCATGGGTAAGCCATGAGCATCCACACTTTTTCCCAAAGGCCCCAAATCATTTTCAGGTAATACAGGAGACGTGTATGGGAGTGATTTAGCCACCATGACAGAAATCACCATGGCAAAAATGCAGAGTATTTTTTCAAAATTTATTCAAAATGACTGAATATCACCTGTGATTTTCTCTCAAATGCATATGACTTCTGTTTCCCCTTCCACTGAAGAGTTCATCTTTTTTTTTTAATCCTCCACATCTTCACTGTCTCAGACTGAATAGGTAATTCCAGGTGAAAGCTCTGATGCTGCAATGATTTCATTCATCACATCCACTCCTTTAATAAAGCAGAACTGCCAACAGTCTGACATTTTCACTGTAGTCATTATGTCCAGTTCACTGTGAAATCAGTAGGTTTTATTTTCTGAAAAAAAAAAAATATATCATGAGAAAATCCCTCTTCAGCCTCTCTGTCTGTGTCGGATGAGAGAAGTGGGTCTCAGGTAAAATAACCTGGATTTGCCTGGTCTTTGTGGTTTAATAAATAAGCAGTTGTTTCTTAGAGCTGAATTAAGAGATTGATTTCTCGATTAGTTGATCAACAGAAAATTAATCTTCTACAGTTTTGAAAATTGATTAATCATTTGGGTGGATTATCTTGCAAGAATTCCAAAAATTCCCCAGTTCTACTCTCTCAAATGTGAGCATTTGCTTTAGTTTTGTATAATATAATTAGAGTGTATAATCAAATTGTAAACTGATTATTTTGTGGTTTGGCACTGTTGGTCAGACAAATGAAGACATGTGAGGACATCATGTTAGGTTTTGGGAAATTGTGACAGGAATTATTGACTGTTTTGTGATGTTTAGTGTACTAAAAGAAATAATCAATTAATCAACCAATTCTAAACAAAAATGAAAATAATCATTACTTGCATTACTACAGGATATACAGTAATAAACACAAATCAGTGGCTTTAAAAAATAATTTGTCATTATGACAATAAAGCTGCAATAATTTATCGATTAGTGGTCAACTATGAAATTAATCGTGATCTAATTTGAAAATTGATTAATTGGTTTGAGTAATTTTGTAGCGACAAACAAGTCAAAATTATGTGATGCTAGCTTCTTACATGTGAATTTTCTGGTTTCTTTCCTCTATAATGTAAACTGAAAACATTTGAGGACGTTGTTATGGCCTTTGGGAAACTGATCGAAAAACTAATTCATTTAGAGGACTTTTTTATTTTTTGGTTTCATACACTTTACTATAAAACGCTATATATGAGGAAATAAGAATTAATATCCTCAATAGTACACAAGACAAAAACAGGACCTTAAAATTGTTTCTTTTTACTAGTAAAATGAATTTTACTACTTATGTGTAACTCTGTGTTGGTGTGTTTGTGTGTGTGTCAGACCGCCGCATCCGTCACTGTGCATTCACGCTGAGGGACATGCTGCATATCATGATCAGAGACGAGCTGGACGAAGACTTTGTGAGAGCCTGTGAGGAGATCAAAGAGTCGCGCATCAAAAGAGGTGAAACTTCCTGAAACTGCTTCTTCTTCTCTTCTGTCTCCTCGCATCTGTTTGTTTCTCAGCTGCCGCAAAAGCAGCATTTACCCAGGAAGTCACTTTGAGATCAAAACCTTTTTTGCAAGTGAGACCCAGCCAACCCAACACAGGGTGACATAGCAACATAAAAACAAACAACAAAAAGACAACAACATGAAATCACAACAGTGACAGTGGGTGGTGTCCAGCCTTTGGCCAGCCTGCAGTCAGTCCAACAGAGCCAGGCAACTGCCAGCTGTGATAGAAGGCGCACATCCATGAGTTGGCCATGCAATTTTAAGTGACTAATATGTGGTTGCAAATACTGGAATGTCAGTCAGAATGTCGTCTAATAATTCTCCAACTCAGCCAGATTTATTTTGATGCACCACCATGGGGGTATTCCAGAAAGCGGGTTTTGTATAAACTCAGAGTAAGTTAACCCTGAGATAAGGGAAATTCTGAGTTATCCGTTCCAGAAAGAGAGGTAAATGAAACTCTGAGTCTGTCACCATGGTAACAGACCCTGTGAACATA
>JAPZEB010058743.1:0-20109 GCA_029783705.1 Chaetodon striatus
TCTCTATCTCTCTCTCTCACACACACACACACACACACACACACACACACACACACACAATCTTGATTTTATTATTCTGCATTCGTTAAGTTAGGGAAGCATCTGCAAGGCCCTGCACCTTATCATATGAGTTTCAGCAGATTCTCTGCACATCACTAAACCATAAAATGACACACTTTGTTTTGCTTCATAAGACAGCGTGTTATGTTCCTATCTTACTTGTATAAAGTTGGTTTGTTCCATAAACCTGCAGGGAAGATATGACTGCACTGTCTTGTGTCACGGTGAAGCTGCGCTGCCAGATAGAGCTGATAGATCGAGCTGTTCAGCTACACAGACTCATTTATCCCTGCTGTAGGTATAAACTATTAATGATGTAGGAGTTCATGGGCCACCCAGTTTGAATAAATTGTAGAATATTTTGTCCTCTCTCTGTAAATTCTGCTCCTGTACAGCTATGTGTTTAGGGGCTGGATTTATCAGATGATCCTTAAAATAGAAAATGAGAGAACTTAATTTAGTGCTGTTTGAATGTAAGGAGGATACTTGACAAGAGGCGTCTCTGCCATCATTCATGTTGCTCTTATAGCACCATCCGAGCAAATTAAATCTGTGTTATGTAAAGAGCTGATGGGGTATTTATTAGAAAGCCTGGATTTACTGTATAAGGCAGTAGATCTCAAACTGAAAGTCGGAATCTCCAAAAGGGGAAGCCCAGTCTCACATAAATATGTCAAATGACCAAGAAGGTTAATATTTTTCAACCCATAGGTAGTATAAAGAGCAACAAAAGTCAATGGAGGGAGAAGGTTGAGGTGGTGGGTGGTGGTGGACAGGACTTTCACCAAGGTAACCAATGTTTGTGTCGCATGTGAAATCAAAAGTCAACATTGATGTTGGTATACACTTGCATACTTTAAATAAGGGGTCTTCAACGTTATTCAGGCCAAGGACCCCTTAGCTGAAAGAAAGACAGAGAAGGCACTCCATACTATTATATTGTATAAAACTGAATTTAACTGGGGATAATTCTCAGAATATTTCTGGTTTGCACTTGCCTGTAGCTGTTAAGTCAGCAGCTGTGGTAACATGACTAGGTATGTTAGCCTTACCCTCTGCATGATTGCCAATGGTTTCTGAGGTGGACGGTACGTCGAAGTCTCTTGCTTGAAAAGTTCCAAAACAATCCATTGTCATTCACAAGAATGTCCATACACTTGACATACAGGTAACAATACAGCTAAATGGCCAATACGTGGAAATAAAAGGCCGCACAGTGATTTAGCGTTAGCTAGCTTACCGATATGAATGTGTAGTGTAAACTAAGTCGCTGTTATGAATAGGCCAGTTTATCTTTGCTAATAATATGTAATATGTAAGATGCATACTTATGTGTCATTTCAAACATATTTTACTTAATAAAAAAAATCTAAAAATTTGAATAATCAAGAGGTGATTTGGCAGCCCCCCTGCAGCAACACTGGGGACCCCCTAGGGGTCACACACTCCCTGTTGAAGACCAAGGCTTAAAATACTTGTGTCCTGTACATAACAAACATAATTATTCTTAGAAAAACCTTTTCTTTTTCTAAACTTAATCATGTAGATTTTTTTTCCTGAACCTAACCAAAAATTATCAGTTCTGGAAACAAGACAAAACAAAACTTTGCAACACAAAACTGCCATTATCATTCAGGCTTTTCTCTAACTTCTACTGTATTTACTTACCTTTTGATATTACTGTTTAGGTAATCATGCATCATTTTTACCTCTTTGGGCCAAGGCCTTAATCCAACCACAGCTGGGATGCAAGATAAAAACTCCACTCTTCAAAATCCTGCATTTTGTACAATTTTGTACATTTTTGTACTTCTGTGCAAAACAAGATTTTAAAAAAATCCTCCAAAACTTCTTTGGAAAAACCATTAAGAAGCATATAAAAAGAAATTTTAGGAGACAGGGTTAAGAGGGCCACTTCTACTTTGTATTTCATTTGATCAAATAATTCTCCCTCTTTTAGCTGTGGCTGTAGGGTAAGATGTCCTGCCCCAGGCCAGGAGGTGTTTCTGTCCAATGGCAGTGAGCGTCTACTCTTGTGTTAATCATGGACACTGCAGTGCTGTGAGAGGATGAGGTCAAATGTCACGTCCCCCTGCAATGTCTCCATCTGTCCAACTGGCAGGTGTTCTGCCTGTGACGGTTCACACATTTCATTCCAATACGTTCACCAGAAGAAATCAATTAGACACATTCAGAGCAATTATAGGGATTATTTCTCACTTGACAGTGTAATGGATCAATTTTGTGACATGAGAGCACCTAATTATTGTAGCCGCATGCTGGACATGCTGATGGAATCTATATTTTCTTAGCATATGGGAATATATATATCTGCTAAGATTATTATAGGCCTATATGGGTCTGTAGGTTTCTGTCGTCCTCCTCTTCACGCTCTTCAGAAGGCGTGAAAGAAAGTGCAAGGCAGAGGAGTCTTGAAAGTAGCTGTCAGGACTTTAAGAGAAAGTTGTTGAACTCCCACGTTTCAGCCTGTCAGGGGTGCTGATTACCATACAGAGGTTCATCGGTGGAGGGGAACCACCAACATCCTCTGGGTTTTCAAGTGGAGAGAGAGAGGCAGAGGACGGATATGTATTAAACAAGGATTAGATTAAATTCACATGAGCGTAAAGTGCAAAGATGGATGGATCGATTCCCCAGTAATTGCTGCTTGAGCACCTCTTAACTTGGTAAATAATATTGATTTCGAAGGGCTTGTTTTTTATTTTCAATGCTGTCATGATGACACCTCAGACATAAATGCACTTTCAGCATTTAAATGGTTTCACGTTGAGGTGAAAAATGCCCAAAAGACCACAGCACAAGCCTCTACTGTGTGTTTTTTTTTCTTTTTTTAAGAATCAATTTTTAAGGGATCAATGTAAAGCTTAAATATGCAACTTTCCTTGTTTTGTACTATGTTTGAATCCCTGTTCTTCACTAGGCTTACAAACCAGTATTATTCTGAATCAGACAGATGCTTCTACAGTAGCTGAATGTGTGAATCATTTCAAAACTATAAAATAATGTGCTAGTAACCAAAAAATACTATAGAATGGCTGTTTTGAACAAACCTTTGTGCCATGGTAATACTATGAATAACAGCACATGCATAAAGATAACTGGATATGGCTTTTCGGCAGGGACGCTTTCATTCCTGTGAAAGTTGCTCCATGGTGCATGAAGTGAAAACTTAGACTTCCTGAATGGAAAATCATCTGGATCTTCCACATTGTTGCTGCTCTTCTGTACTTTTAAAATATTATTGGACTGAATGGATCAAATCCTGATAGTGAAACAAGTCATTTCACGGGGATGCTGACACTCAAAAATTTCATCCACTGATTATCTTTTTTGCATAGGCTATGGGAAAGTGGAACACTTTGAGACAAGGATACCAGGAGTGCAAAAATGCTAACTCATTTTTGGGTTTAAGTTTAACTCATTCCTGGAAAACTCTATTACTGCACTGTAGTATGTTTTCATGTTTCATGTGTTCTCTCTTTTTAGACAGAGGCCATCCACCCAGACTGTGCCCTGGTGGTTCAGCACATGAAGGCTCAAGAAGAGTGCAACCAGATCCTCAAACAGGAGGAGAACAACCACTCTACCAGGACGGGTCTGTGTGTTTTTTTAATCATGTGAGAGGGAACATAGATTAAAACACACATACTTACATAGTAGGGACTCATCGTCCTGGTGTGGGTCCCATATCAGGACAATCATCGGGTCACCACAGGGTTAACTACTAGCTTTAGCCTGAAGAGTTGGTTTTAGAGATAAGATTAAGCCTTTGCTTCGATTATTTTTTATTTCTAGATTGGTTTTGTGGTATGTTGCGGTTACTGACTGACTTTATGCCACAAGACAAACCAGACACAAAATATGAGGATGAGAAATGAGAGTTAGAGAGGGAATAAAACTATAAAGACATGGATTAGGTGGACATTAGGAGAAACTACTGGGAAAATACATTTCATTTTCATTTCCCACTTCATTTTTTTGTGAAATTGCTTGATGCTAAATGCTGATTCTGTTGCATTTTACACTGAAGTTTAGCTCAACATATGACTGAAGATGGTTTAGGATTTTTTAAAATCAAGAAATACAATGAGTATGCCTTTCCACATCAATACAGCTAGATTTAAGAAAAAAAAATCTAACTGTATATGAAGAAAGAAGAAGAAAACATTGTGTAACTCAACATGTTATAATACACTCATTAAACAACAGCAAGTACAAAAACAATTTGCACATCCACATCAGTCAGAATGCTCTTTTAATTCAGTAACAACACAACTGAGTAACATGCACAGACAAAATTTAAGAGAGAGTTTTTAAACCTGTCACCAGTAACAAGTGTCAAATAGTTAATCTCCAGCAGATCTATCAAGTGACCAGCTCTGGTGAGATGAAAGCCTCACAAATCCCATTAAAAGACCTAAACCAACAATGAATGTACTGATTATCAAGTATTGTGTGTGTATCTAGACCCTGATCATATTCCTCTGTGCCAATGAGCTCCAGTGTTGTCCACAAACTATTAACAACTCATTAGTGAGCCACAGTGCTATAGTTACATGTCCTTCAATTATATAATGTGCCGCTGAAACTACTTCTCAACAAATGCACTCTTTCTTCATGCTTGACTAACATTTGCTAAAAATGTTTTTTTAATTCATTTAATTTTTTTCCATACAACTCCCTTATTTTTTTTTTCTTATTTGCTTAACTGTACCATAAGTTTCTCCAAACTCTTAAGCGCAAGAGCTAGTCAAAATATTTAATCTGCTGAGAGCCATTACATATCCCCCTAAATTTTGAAAAGCACATACTTGAAATACATTTCTCCTCCCCCATCTCTCTGCAAAAGACAAACAGTGGACATCAGTAATGGCATTCTGATATCAACTTGAATTACTCTGCTCTCCTCCTCTTTCCTCATGCCTTTTCTGGATGATGCTGTTTTCGGGCCAAAACCTTTTAAATAGATTTTTAAAATCTCAACTGTTGCATTGCTCCATCCTGTCTTTAACTACTCTCTCTGTGGAGGCACTTTCATGTGGGGTCCATCAGAAGCTACCCTGAGTGGACTGAAGTCATATCAGATAAATTACAGACATCCAGGACAGAATGCGGAATGTTCTGAGGTTTGAGTTTGAAGGGCGAGTCGGTCACGGCAAATTATGGATTTTACAGTACTCACATTAAATAACTAAACCAAACCAAATCTGGTTTAGTTGCAGTCAGGACATGCTGTTAAAATCAGACTCTGTACCGTTGATTTATTGTTATACTTCGAATCATCATAGGCAGAAGGGTCACTTTTCCGTTCCATTCTTCTCCTCTTCACCTACTTTAGAGGGTGTTAAAGAAAGTGAAAGGTGTTAGAACTTTGACCGTAAAAGTCAGGGGTTTAAGAAAAAATTTGATTCTCCCACGTATCTGCTTGAGGAATTGTTTTTTACTGTACGGAGGCTCCTCATTAAAGGATAACCACTGCTGACCTCTGGGTTACAGCCACTGGCAGGCTAACTCAGACAGCCATATCATTTCAAATAAGAGAAACAACTGTCAGTATCATATTTTTTGGTGGATACAAAATATTCCACAAAAAGATAAACCGATGAAAGAGGGTTTTGGAACCACAACACAGAGAGACCACAGTGTGTAACATCACTGAAAATGTCTCATGTTTTTCAGTGTTAGGATCACTAATACATAAATCTGAATGGAAATTGCATTTTAAAAAAGTACTTGAATAATAATTATTATCTTTTTTTTACCTATTATTGATGAAGGGCTTTTTTGTAGATTTAATTATTGTGTATGAGAGACTTAGGGACTTGTATCTTCACTTCCTGTTACTAGAAGTAAGTAATGTTACTAGAAGTAAGTCATGTCAAGACTTAGTTTCCTTTTTAACAGTGCACAGTGAACAGTCCTTTCTTACTGTAGAAAGGGCAACGACTTCTGGATGTGTGGAGACATTAAATCTTGTTGCAAATCATTTTAATGGACTTCAAAAAAATCAGGGTGTTGTTAGGTGTAAAAAATGCAAACTGTTCTATTCCCAGGTCGTCAAATACTTCAGCATCTGATAGCAACGCACAGGGCATCCTTTAGCACATCTATGTGATGGACAGCTGAAACACATTGTAACAAGTAGTAGTAACACATCATTAGATTTAGGAATAAAACTACTTGGTAGGTTTATGAAAATATCATATTCTGCATATGTATATTTGTACATAATGTGCTGTAAGCCTAAAAATGTAAATTATGTAAAATTAGGTTAAAATAACTTTGACTTTAAGTTTCAAACAGGACGTAGGTATGTAAGTTACATAATGGTACATCACAACAACAGTGATGTTTATTTTTACATGTGACGTAGGCAAGTTCGTCCAGTTTTGTTTGACCATCCATCTCCAATTCTCTCCCACAGACTTTCTCGCTATATCACTTGCTTTCAGTGTCAAGTGCTGCCACAGATGGGTTTACATTAGACTTAGGTGAAAGCCCTGTGCATCTCATAAAAATGCTAAAGGGTGCCTTTGGCATCAATATCACATGTGGCCATTTACACAGTAATGACAGTATTATGACAGTAACACAAAATGACTTCAGGTAATAAAGCTGCTGAGGGAAGTGGGATGGTAAATGGATCTGTAGAGTGCCTTTCTAGTCTTCTAAATACTCAAAGCACTTTTTACACTACGAGTCACATTCACCCCTTCACACACACATTCATAAACCTGATACTCAGTTTTTAACACACACACACACACACAGATGGAACAGCCATCTGGAGAAATTTGGGGTTCAGTGTCTTGCTCAAGGCTACTTTGACATGTGGACTAGAGGAGCTGGGAATGGAACCGCTGATCTTCTGATTGGTGGATTATCCACTCTAGCTCCTGAGCCGCAGCTGCCCAAAAATATATGTATACATGTAGACTGGCCCTGTCTCTGGCAGGATTTCTGCAGTATGCGGAGCATCGTCACACTGAACACATCTCTTAAGTGCTGGTTTATGGGCTTTTTTTTTTTTCTTAAATTAGAACTAATTATAAGTAACAACACTGACATCCATCCATCTATCCATTTAACTTCACTGCTTATCCTCTTAACAGCTGTTGGCAGGCTGGATCCAATCTCAGCTGACAGTGGGCGAGAGGCAGGGTGCACCCTGGACAGACTGCAAGACTATTACATGACACATCGAGACTTACAAGCATTTTAAAGTTACTGTTAACTTAACCTGCATGTCTTTGGACTGTGGGTGGAATTAAGCATGAGAACCTGGAGAAAGAGTCACACTGACATGGGGAAAACATGCAAACACTACACAGACTTCCCACAACACTTACATGTCAAGCACAATTTTAAACAGCTACATTTGCTTTAGGTTCTGTAATGTTCTACACTGGTAACTTCTCCTTTCAGCCAAGTAGCAACACTTGCACATGATAGTTTGTAATGTGAATAATGTAGGTGTTTTGGTATGTGCTTGCATGTGGGGTCAGTTTTGTAATCAGTTTACATAACATATGTACAATCCACGCGTCATTATTAAAATACTGTATCAAACCATGCTAAAGATAATACAACACTCCTTCACACCTGCATGTTAAGCTCCCTGTGGCACAGGCAGAAGGCTGCTGGATGCCTTCCTGTGGCTGATGACTGTGTCTCTTTAATCAAAAGCATAGCGAGCACATTTGCTTCCTGTTATCAAATTACCGTCCTTCACTTGGCAGAGCAGCCAAAACAATCACGGGAAGTAATCAGGTGCGAAGATGCCTGGATTAAAGTTACTGATTGGTCAACCCGGCCTGGCCCTGTTTCATCCATGCAGCTCAGGTAGGAGGTGAGCCAGAATCAGAGGAGATTCATCCATTATCCTCCCTTCAGTGCCTCAGAAAAAAAAGCTCAGCCACTGGAACAGCTTGTCCTTCAGGAGGGACCACTCTTCATTTTCCATCTGAGATGCTGTCTGAAAGCATGCCGATTACACCCAAAATATGAATCTCTTTGTTTTGAAGTGTTTCGAGTTATGCGACAAGGTCATTCCAGGCAGGTAAGCTCCGCTCTTGCCTTGCTCCGTCTCGCCACTTTGAAAAGGTTGTTATGAAAGCTAGACACTCTGTGAGACAGTCGTCTGCTCGCCTGTGGGACTGCCTGTGCATGACACAGCTGGTGTCGCTCAGAATTAATTGCATCATTTGTCACCCTTTCCTGTGATCATCCAAAGACGTGACAATTAGCATTTGAAGTGGCAGGTATGAGCCACTTTAACTAAACACCGACTGAAGTAGACTGAGGTACCGCTTCACTTCTTCAGTCAGCTTTTACAAAGAAGAGCGGTCAGGAGGGAGAAACAGTCCCAGCTGTTCCTGTATGGTCTCCCCACTGATGTAACCACCCCATCAAACACAGACATCAAACTTTTCTTACAGCCTATATATAGATTTTGATAGAAAAGGCTTGGCTCCTTAAGAAAGTTCTCAAACAATACTAGGTCAAAAAGTAGTATATGGCTGGAACATATATGAAATGCTAGATGGCTTTTAATTTGAAACAAGGGCTTTTGATCTGAAACAGGAAGTGGCCAGCATATACACAGTCAATAACTCATTTACAGAGCTGGCCCCGATGTTTTGGGGCCAGCTCAAAAATTTATATAAATACATGTTAAAATGAAAAACAGTACGCCAACACCTCTTTTTCAACAAAATTAATGTGTGTACATGAGCTTTTTTTTTTTTTTTTACAAAGGCAAACCCATTAAAAATAGGCTATAGACTCCTTTTCCATTGCCAGTAGACCAGAGCTGCATAGACGGCTCTGCAGCAAACAAGTATGCTTTTCTGTGTGTGTAGATTTGTTTGGTGTGCCCTGTTCGAAGTCACACGCAGGCTGGAAATAAGGTTAGTAAACAGTAGAAAGCAGCATGAAGGCCTTTGAAAACTTTATGGTGGTTATTTCTTTTCAAATATCTCTTACTTATTCAGTCTTTTTTAAAACTTCGTACAGACTCATTTGGATTGATGTTTGAGTGCTCCTTGGGCTAAGATGAACAGTATTTTGTAGTGGCGTGTAATAGACCCTTTAAGGGCCAACGTCACATGAAGTCATTTTATTAGCTGGAGGTAAAACACGACTTGCCACCACAGGGCTGTAGACTATGTAGGACTTTTAAAATGTCATCTTGTTGTGTTATTGGGAGCCAGAATAGAGGGAGTCATGACTCAAAACTGAAGTTTTATCGCATACCAGCCGCCATTGCCCATCAACCCATCAACATAAATGAAGACAGCTATTGTTAAATGCTATAAGATGAAATGACTGGATGGAGGCGATCATCAAAAATGCTAGCATGTGCAGCGCACACTTCATATCAGGTTAGTGAAAAAGTATTTACTGTTGTAGGGATGAATAAGGTTATGTGTATTAAGGGTTATCATATCCACCTAATCAGAAATTGGGGAGGTGTAAAGAGGAATATTGGATTTCTCCAGAACACTAACTTTTGTAGTACATGAGCGAACATTACCTTGGATAGCAAAACAAACTGGAGGAAACCGTTCAAGTGTTGCCCTCCTTTGTAAGATTGACATCGTAATCCACCACAAAGCTGGCCATCCCACCTTCAACAGTCCTGTCAAATCGTCCATCTATTGAGTGAGAGCTTATGGATTGGCCAGTCAGATCCCGTTTGTCAGTGTTGTCTTTTTTCTAACTAACACTTGTGGTCCTGGAGAGTGAGTGACCTGACATGGCGCTTTCGTAAATTTAGGATGATGCTCTACACTAAAATAAGAACTCAGTTGGTGGAAGAAACAGAGCATTCTATTACTATATGAATTAATAAACAGTTAAGTTAATCAAATGCTAACTCCACTCAGCGCTCTGGTGCTCCATCTTCCCAGAAGTGCCAAGACCGCCCTCTGTCACTTAAAGTGTGGTGTTCTGGAAAACCGAACGCTCCAAATTTACAAACCTAAATTTGACGAGGGTCTGAATGCTGATTGTAACCTTTTCACTTACATTAACAAGCCAGACGTTAGCGAGTGTTGGCCTCTTCTTATTTTTTATTTTTTTGTGCAGTGGAAAATGGGCTGTAGACACAGTCACCTGCTTTCTCTGGCGCTGCACCCACTCATTATTTAACACAACACTCTTCTCTTCAGCTCCAGTCAGGGTTATACATCCCTGTGTAACTGGTGGACACTGCACAGCCATTAGCTACCACTGGAGCCAGTTTCAGCTTATAACCACAGTTAGTAAAACGTGCTGTCTGCAACAGTTGCCAGAGGGAGAATTTTGTCATTGTGGCAGCACCCGTTTGGACATTGTAACACATAAAACTCACTTCAGTTTTAATCAGTGTCTTGCTTCCCCTTTTTCGTCATAACAGTGGTGGTACCAGTTAGGATCACCTATGGTTCTGACATTGTAACACGTAATAGTCGTTTCATTTCAACAAATTTAAGGCTTGACACAGCTTCTCATTCTCACCAAACTGATAGTGATCCTTTCTTTCCTCCTTCCAAAACTGCCATTACGCCCGCAGCTGGCTGGCTAGTTAGCTTCCTAATGCCACCATGCTTTAATGATGGTTACAGAAAATGCACCAAACAATGTTGTCACTTATCTGATGATAGCGATGTGCTGTCCTGTGTAGTGACAAGAGTGTGTTGATGAAGCATTACATTTTTACATTTTACTCATGTGGTGGCCAGCTAGTTAGCTATCTCGCTCATGAATTCCACCATGCTATCATGCTGCACTGTGTACAGGACTATCAGTGTTCACAACTGTGTCAGCCTGTTAGCGCTATTCATGTCAAAAGAGCAATGGCAACAGAAACACCAACACTTACATCATCACTCACCCCCACCAATGGTGTAACTTCATCACTCCCTCACTGAGTCACTTATGGACAGACTTTCATGTATACAGGGCTTGCATGGCCTCTGCTAAAAAATCAGATGGATGGATGGAAATTCAAAAGAGTTAATGTCAGTAGATATTAAAGATTAAAACATCGACAAAAATGTAAAAGTAAAACGATTAAAATCTAATTGACAATGAAACCAGGAATAGCAGTAAATGATAAAAGATAAAGGCATCAAGCATTCACAGCAAAATACAAACAACATTAGAGCTAAGCTGGAGTGGACCACTCACCTGCAGAAACTGCCAGGTAAACAAACAAAAACACACACATTCACTGACTGTAAAGCCACTTGTAATGATCTTAATACTCATGAATATTCAGACCTGTTTTACCACAGCTGTCCTGAGGAGAGGTGTTGGGTCATGAGGGTCACATCCACATGTCACTAACCAAAGTGTTGTTGGCAATTCAGGTGAGAGCATGATCAAGTAGAGGTGGGAAGAAAGCTTAAGTATCATAATTATCCAGTTTGTACTGTATTTACAGTTTTGGGAGGTTTAATTTAATTCTCTCAACTACATTTCAGTAGGAAGTATTGTACCTTTTACCCCACTATGTTTATCCATTCAAGAAGTTACTTTGATTTTAAATTAGAGGACAGCTGGTTAATGTCACATTTGTTGAGTAAAAATACAGTCTACATTTTGAATGAACAGGACAGGTGCAGCTAACAACACAAATTAAGGCCAGGATACACTTTGCCTTGGCCCTGCAGTTGCACATCTAAATGAAATGAGCAGTCAACAGGACCACCTCGACAAAGGCCTCAATTCTCCCAAAGTTAAAAACAGGCTTGTTTTGATGCATTTTAGATGGTTAAAGAAGTCACTATTTTTTTTTAAAGACCACGTTATCCTTAAACTTCTACTATTCCTTTCTTGGTTCTGCTTTAGTCATTTTTTGAATGGGATTTATATATCCACTGGCTCTGACTTTATTTTCAATGCACAAGGCACAGGCAGCTTTCTGTTTGGTCATGATATCTTACAAGGAGCTAGTATGTAACGTATGCAGATTCATCTTGATAATGAGATTAAAAAAAAATCTCTTTTTAGTGTTTGGTATG
Source organism: Chaetodon striatus (assembly GCA_029783705.1). Classification (NCBI taxonomy): domain Eukaryota; kingdom Metazoa; phylum Chordata; class Actinopteri; order Chaetodontiformes; family Chaetodontidae; genus Chaetodon; species Chaetodon striatus. Next base: position 12,090 of record JAPZEB010058743.1, read on the forward strand.
TACTGTTTCAGCCTGCCAAATGTCCAAGTGCTCATGAATCTCTGACTTTTCCCACTTGCCGACTTGCTGTTACTGTGCGGTAGTGCCTACACTGCCTGCCTGCTACGGTGAGCGAATAAGAGGTGACTGAATAGACTCAAGTCCAGACAGCTTGGCAGCTATACTGAAGGAGACCAAAAGGCTGCGGAGGTAACTGATGTCTGCTGGCCAACTTGCCCCTCAAAGGACAGATCATTGGTTACTGACATTTTTGTAACATCGCAGTCTACCTACATATACGTGGGATGCTGTATCAATGTATTTAAAAAAATAAGAGTATCATGGAGAAACTGACACCTTCATTGATCCCTAGAGGGGAACTTTGGTCACATTTGAAAAACTGAAGAGCATCAATAAATATTTAATGTACACAAACTAACTTTTCCCCAGTACACCTCCCAGGCTCTGCAACCAAGAAATCAAACTAAACATATTTGTATTTAATTTACACAACCTGACTTACTTGTCTCTCAAACATGTGAAAAGCAACATAAAATAATATGAATCCAAAAACACTATGTGATATGTAGATATTTATTCATTGGTCTTATTCTACCAAGCTATTTCACCTGTTCTGAAAGCATTAAAATCCTCCCCATTTTTTTTCCACTGGGAGAACTTTGTGAAAGGGACTATTTCACCACATTGCTTTTTGTACTTATGATAGCAAAGCACATTTTGCTGCTATACCTGTTTACCTCAATGCATGTCAAGATTGAGAAGTTTTTTTAATTTTAATTAATATATTTTTAATTTTATTGAGTTTGCAGTTCACGCAATTGGCAGTTGAAATGTGACTTTTTTTTGTGTATCCCTTTTTTTTTATACACAACACATACACGCAGTCATTTTTAGAAGGGTATAGTGCAGGGTTAGGCATTATATGGAGCCCCAGGAGTAGTTTTGGGTTTTGGTGCCTTGCTCAAGGCACCTTGCCTGTGCCCTGGAGGCACACTGGCACCTCTCCAGCTACCAGTCCACATTCCATATCTGGTCCGTACTGGGTTTTGAACCGGTGCCTCTTCGAATCCCCAAACCAAGTCCTCATGGACTGAAGTACTGCCACCCCATGGATGTGAGGTCAAACAGGTGCATTCAGGAACAAGATCCAACTGCAAATTCATTCAGACTAATTCATCAGGATTCATCAGGAGTGAAGGAACCCATCAGATGTGACTAAATGGAGGATGAACAGATGGGAGGGATGAAGAGAGGAGGCAAAGGGCGATACAGCTCATGAAAGAGTGATTGGAAAATTATGAGGCTTCATAATGGCAATGTTACAAAAGACTGCACAATTAGCAGTAGCTGGCATGGTTACCTTTGCCTGTAATGGGTAAAAAGGAGGACCGAAACGCAGCACCAAAACAGGTAACAACACACTCTCACATACACTTTGTGCCCGTTTCTCTTTCTTGAGTTATCAACAACTGTCCACTGAAGTGTAAGAGAGGGCCGATGTCTCATCTACTTAGGGTTAATTACTTTCACACCTCCAGTCCCAAAGGAAACACCATCAGAGCAGAAACATCGGAAATCAGTGGCAGAGAGGAAATGATGAAGTAATGCAGTAGTAAACAGAGAGAGGGGAATAATACTGTTGTCCATTTTCAAAGGATACTCCTAATTAGACTCCCAGTGAGCAACAGCCAGCCTTATTAATTTTTGTGTGAGGAAGAGGTAGGGAGAGGTAGACTTCCACATGGCTTTCACACTCTACTGTTGACATTTCCACAGATCATTACACTATGACTGTCCTGCCCTCTCTGTCTCTTGGTTGTCACTTGTGATTGTAATTTTAATAACTAATTACACAGAGCAAATACCAGCGGTGGAAAGCAACAAAGTACATTTTATTGCAGAAATGATGGTCTACAAGCATATCAACATGAATCAGCAGCTGTATTAAATATGGATTAACAGTTAATCAAGCAAAAAATTAGAAGGTTCCAGCTGTATTACAAACTTGCTGCTTTTCTGTTTTATAGGACTGTAAGTTTAATATCTCGAGGTTTTGGACAGTTGGTTGGTTCAATCAAGACATTTAAATATGTCACCTTGACATATTGTCTTTTATCACAGTTCTTATAGTAGTCATGTTGTCTTCATTGTAGAGTTATTATTTTATTTCCTTAAAATCAAATTTCTGGTAATTATGAGCAGAAATTTTAAAGTTTCTCTGCTCAAAATCAACCACTCTCTAACCATGATGAAATAGGTAAGACCCTGAGGTCTATAACGTATGTTAAATATGCCAGAAGAAGAACAGTGAGTTGCTTTAGTAACATGAAGTCAAGCAGACCTGACTTGTACACAGAAGCATGTGATATCACTTTTAATGGACTGCTATCCTAACGCATTTGCAAGGAATCAGTTGCTGTTCGCCAGTTCTGTGTAGATGCTTCTCCATGCATGAATGTGACCTCAGCATTTTCTTTAAGGACAGATTCTGAGAGGTTATGCAAAACACCTTAAGAGAAAACAACATTTCAGAGGAAAATATTGTCATTATTAGATGATAGTTGCCATAATTGTGACTTTTTTTTTTCACTTTTGTAATCTTTCACTTGGAGATATTTTTTTTTTACCTACATATGTGGTATTACATAGGTAATATTTTCAGGCAAATGACCTACAATTGTCTGCTCCCATGAGCCAATTTAAATTTTTCAATAGAGAAAACAAGTAATGAGGAATAAACCCAAAGTGGACGCTGTCTGAAGTTACAGTTGAAGTGCATGAATCTCATAAAATGGCTAAGAAAACGCTTAAATAAATAGTTTTCATGGCAAATAAATAATTCAGTCAAGCAACTGCTTTACATTTCTTTCATAGCAAGGATGGGATTAGTTAATGTATAAACTATTCTTATGTTAATAAAACTTACCACATGCACCGGTTGGCAGGTACATTAAATACACCTACATAGTTAGCATAATGGGGCATGATCCAAAGTAAAGTTCAGCTGCTGTCGTGAAGTAAGTCATTAGTTTCTTCTCCTGCTTGTCTGAAAAGACTCTAAAGAGGCTCTTATACCCTGACTTTGAAAGCTCCTTGCTGTCCTTCTCCATCAGGCTTGTCCTTTCCTTACACTATCTGTACAGAGTGACATGGCATATGTAATATACTCTTGCCTCGCTTTGTACAGACCCTGTCTGACAAATTCCTCTAATGCTATTTTTAGCAAATCCATGGGCACTGACCCTCTCTTCTCTCATTTGGTGGCATTTTGGAAAAGCAAACACACAAGAAAAACAAAGGGGAAAATTGATCAAGCTGTGCTAACAAATCGAGGCACTTGCACATTTAACATGTTACAAATGAGCTGCTGGTCACACCCTTGCTTTGGCGTTGCTTACAAACCAGATCAAGTATGCATGACATGTGAAACTGTGCTAACTAATGAAGAACAGATAAATGCTGACAACAGTGTGGATTTTAGCTCCACAATGTACAAACACAAGTTTATATTAAAAAAATACAATGCTATCTCTCAAAAATGTGAAAAAATGACCACAAACTCTTAACACTGCATTACGCAGTGGTGGCATGGTGGCGGCACAGTTGGGTTTGCCACAAAAACAACTTGGTTATGTTAAGAAAAAAGGTTGTGGTCTCTGTTAGAACAAGTCTGTTTGTTACAGGGGAGAAAGGTTAGATTTAGGCACCAAACTTGGTTAGGTTTAGAAGAAGATCAGGTTTTAAGTTAAAATAACTACGTTTGATACATATGGGATATACTGTAAGTGAGTCTTAAATGTAATGTTAAGTAAGTAAGTACATACATTCTTGAACAGAATTCTGGTGTTTGTTGACCCAGCTACAACCTCACCTCCTCCTTACATGGACTTTGCCATGCTTTATTCAACCTATGGAATTTTAACATTACCACTGCACCATGCAATGCCATTTTAATCGGTCGTGGTCATATCATGCATTTCTGTGAGACCAGTTTGAAAAAATACCTCTGCGCCAGAATTTTACTCTGTGCCAAACCTTTTTTCCAGCCACCTGCAGAGAGGACAAACCTGTTAATATGCCTCAGGGATGTTAAAAGGATAGGTTGGATTTTTTGAATTGGGGTTTAACGGAGTTCTTATCCATAAATACAGTAGATGTCGGTCAGTATGCCCCCAGTTTAAAGAAGCAGGCTAAAGTCTGACACAGAAGCTAAGCTATGTACTGCTGTGGATGGGGGTCAGCAATAAAACGTACCTAGTTTAAGTGTACATTATGTTAAAGAGTATTTTTGCTGCTTTACCTTTCCGTCAGACAGCCCATTCTGACGGGTAAGCCATTAATGGCTTCAGCTCATGTTCTTGTCAAAGCCACCAGTCTCCATTGACAAAAACAATCATTTTAGCTCACTGAACATGGGGGCTCCTGGTGTATCACTGCTTTGATCAGTTAGTTAGTTTGTGTTATCGTGTGACTTTGGTGAATTTGATCTAACCCCTTGAAACACCAAAGTCACACAATTACACAAACAAAACAACTGTTCAAGGCAATAATAGACCAGCAGCTCCTGTGTTCATCAATGTTTAATCACTGTTTTTCTCAATGGAGTCTGGCTTTGAAAAGAGGACTGTAACAGCTTCATATTCCAGTTGGAATTCACTCTCTGACATGAAGGTAAAGCAGTGGAAATACTCAGAATATACTGTACACTTGAGCTGATTTTTTAGGTGGCTTTAGGTGGTTTGCTGCTGACCACTTCACAGTAGTAGATGGCCTAGCTTCCATGTTGGACTCCAGCCTGTTTCTCCAAACTGGGGGCATGCTGACTGACATCTACAGTATATAATATACTGTCCATGGTACAACCGTATTTCAAGAAATATGTATTATACCATAAAGTACTGCTGGCCAAGAGCTGATAATGATAATAATAATAACCTTTATTTGTATAACGCCTTCAAAACACAGTTACAAAGTGCTGTACAATAAAGCTAAACAGAATGAAAACACAAGAAGAGTAAGGGCATGATGGGATTTATGTAGCAAGAGTAAACGTTCTTGTTAAACTGTAACCAGTTACATTCTTGACTCTCCCCAACTCTCTACGCTCTTGTTCGTGGCTGCACAAACCAGTTGCAGACTATTTGCTCAATAAATATTCACTAAAGTAAAGATTAACCTAGATGTGGACATTATCTTTAGCTGTTTTCTTATTAAATCAAGATTTATCATTCAGTTTTGCTTGGATTATCAGTGTCAGGTGGTAGTGGAAGATTGTACAGTTTGGGTTTGCGGAGCAGGAGGCAGTTTAGATGAGAGATCCAGGGAGTAGAGAAGTCTGCTGTCTAAACAGAACATAAAACTAACTTTATGTTTCCATAATCTGTCAGTTAAACTACACAAGCACTGTCCTGAATTACACGTCTTCCTCGTCTTCTCTATTTCTCTGTTCACCTTTGCTTCTCCCTTATCACATAACATTGTTTATTAAAGGATGGATATTGTAGTATACATCCCAGTGGAGCCTTGCTCCTGAAATATTTGAGACAATATCACAGCAGCAATAATGTACATGACAAACACAAGACAAATGTTTTTTTCTAACCATGAACACACTGAAAATCGAAGTTTGAGGAGGAGCGCAGTAGCCAGAGGAAGCATAAAATACTGATATATGGTTATACAGGTGTAGAGGAAATACATAGCATCCGTCCAGGTTGATGTTTGGTCAATCTAATTCTCGTTCCTGCATCGTGTCTGCCTCTCGGAAATGAAAAAGCTTACCTCATAACTTGTTCCTGATGTTTATTATAGATCACATAAATGTCAGAGGGGTAAATCCTTGTATAACTTTATACTGCCACGGAGCACACAGGACAGAGCTTCAAGACATAGCCTATCACTTGGGTTTGATCTTTTTCTACCTGCCTCAGAAAGATCTAGTAAGTCAAATTTTGGTGCCATCAGGAGAGTCAAATGATCTTCAAAGCAGATCTAACAAGGCTCCATGTGTTTGCCCTACTAAATCTTATCTTTAGTTTCTTTTTTCTTTTTGTGCCAGTGAAATTTGGAGGAAACATTAGTTCTACCTGAACTATATTCACTGTAGGAAGATTATGTATAGCTCAAAGTCATAAACAGGATAGTGGGCATACAAAGTGCAGGACTTTGACACCAGAGACTGAATTTCTTAAAGTCTGGATAAAGCAAAAATAAATATGTGTAAAGAGTTTGTCACACCACAAAAGTGTGTTATTAACCATCTAGTCAAATTTGATTAATAAAAAAAATTAACATGTATATCATAGTAGGTTTTAAAATCATGAAAAAAATGAGCAGCGTTCTCTGCTCTGAGACACTGATGGCATGCCCATTGAAGACGCTGAAACAAAGATCAAGCCACTGCCAGGAAGCTGCAAAACCAAGGCGTCTCGTTAGGAGCTAAACCTGTCGCACATTAACATACACGACCCCAGAGCCATAGAACAAGCCACTGTGCAGCGTCAGACTCTCGTTAGCAGGCAAATCAGTCGAACAAAGCTCACATAACCCCCCAAGCCGAAGAATGAGCTGCTCTGCAGCAACAGCCTCTTGTTCAGCAGCTAACAGCAGCTAACGTTAGCACAAAGCACAGCAGTGAGCATTGACTGCCAGCAGGCCGTGTAGCCAATTCAGGCTAATAGACCGAAAGGTACGTTAGTGATGGCTACTTTGCTTGTATTTATATATTTGTGGCATTTAACTGAGATGTTTATTTATGTATTTATCAGACTTAAGGAGCTCAGCGAGGTCATGGGAAGTAGCAAACTCACCGCTGACCACAGGGCGTACACGAAATGACACTGAAGCTACGTGCTGTGCTGCAAGTTGACGTTTGTAGTGACATAGCATATATACAGTAGGGGAGCGGTTATGATAAGTGTTGCTCCATTGCATCATGAATTAACATCAATAAAATTTCCTCATTTCACATTTCTTACAAAACATATTTGCTGTTGGTTGGGATTTGAATGTCCCCGTGCAGCCAACCTCCACACCCTCCAAAATGTGCAAATATGCACAGCAGTAGCTACCTACATTCTGTGACAAAATGACTCACGTAAAACTAAAACTGATAAATCAGAATAATTAGTATCTAATTATCTTTCCAGTCCCTTCTCATTCTCAGGTCGGCAAATACACTTTGTCATGCCCCTCGGCATGATACCCATGCTAAAGGCACCCTTTGGTGTCTCTACGAAACACACTAACTTTTAACTAACTCCAATGTAAACCCATCCCCTGTAATATTTAATGCTCAGAGCAACTATAAAGTCAGTCTAGGGTGTGTAGGAGGGTAGATGAGCAGGTCAAAAAAACATAGACTTTCACCCAGACTGCCGCTGTTTGAGTCCCATTTGAAACCAATAGTCAGTCTCTTTTAACAAAACATTACATAACTTACATCCATATGTCACGTACTGATGTTTCTCTCTCTGCTTATTTTAACCCAAAGTATGATATTTTTTCTAAACCTAACTAAACAGTTTTGTTGTTTAAACCTTACCTCAACTGTTTGACAGCTTGAACCAAGTGTTACAATGTATTTTTAATTCGGAAGACAGCTGTGGGTCACATAGGGATGTTGAGGGGTGCATCTCATATGCTGACGCCAAAGAGTGCCTTTGGTGTCAGCATTACGCACCAAAGGTATGAAAAAGCTTGGGTATTTGACTAACTGGGATGAGAACATTTTGATTACTTTTATGAAAAGCACAAACTTTTTAAAAATTCCCTAATTTTCATGTACAAAATTCCCAAATTTGGTATAAAACCATAGTGGCTATATATATATATATATATATATATATATATATGAAAAAATATGAGCATGTAGAAAAAAAAAATGTGTAAGTCTCCTAGTATTGATTATTTGTAAAAAATATGGGAACTTCTGTTGAAGGCTCCAATCTCACACAGATGGACGACATAACTATAGACATGCCCTCAGACTTAGCCGCATAACAGTGTGGCTGACAGTCCC
>JAPZEB010058822.1:0-20024 GCA_029783705.1 Chaetodon striatus
CCCCCCCAAAAAAAAAACAGGAACCCAAAAAGCAGTTATCCCAAAAGCAAATCCCCACCATTCCAAAGTCCCATTTATTTAAAAATACAAACTCCCTGCAGTTAGACAACCCAATCACCAGAATTTTTTTTATTTTTTTTTCGCATTGTAAGTTTCTCAACAAAGCTGTGGTGAATGTGTTGAAAGGTTTAGGCACAAAAACCACTCGGTGGCACAAAAGTCACTGGAAAAGCAGGGGCAGGCTGGTGAAACACATCTGGGTTTGGTTGCTCAGACGCTGCCAGGAACAATGCCAAGGGTCGGTCAAAACATCCTGAATCAGTTGCTCAAACGTTGCTGGGAAACTGAAATAACCTGCAGGGAGAAATGGAACTTTGGAGCAATGGGTGATAACTGGCTGTCAGCGAAATGGGCATTTGTTCCAATGGGACATTTTTCGGACTAATGGGGCTTTAAAATTTTTGGCGGTTGGAACAATGGCATGGCTACCAGCGTATGTTATGACGCATTTGCAGTGGTGTGCCAGAAGCAGATGACGTGATAAAGAAATCTATAGAAACGGTGATGATTTCTGGTGCAACTTCACTTACTTCCAAGGTGCATGTAGAAGTAAAATGAGAAAAATGGGTTGAAAGTCCAGCAACATTTGAGGTATTTAGAACAACATCTTTATTTTTTGGTTGCTCTAAATACAAAATACAATTTCCAACCAGCAACAATAAGTGTTGCTGGAGTCTGGACCCCAGATACAGAAATCTGTAATGATCTGACAGCTTTTAATCAAAGTTAAAGAAAGCAATTCAAACAGTATTGAAAATGGTTTTTGCACACGAGGATAACTTTTATGTAAGTTTACCTCATTATTGGAAACTTTGGCCATGATTAATATGTACAACCAACATTGTGCTTTTATATATATGACAAAGGAAAAGCATAATAGGTTCCCTTTAAGGTGTCAAATGTGTCAAAGACCTCTGCTCATGTTGTAGGTGGTCTGAGAAGTACTGGAGGTCACCATGCTCAGAAGACCAATGGACATTTTTGCTTGTTGGAAAAGCACATGTGGAAATAATACAATTAATGATATCTGAATTTCATTTAGCTCAGGGGTGTAAATATACACAGTGCAGACAGTGTGGTTGCACTGGGGCCCGTGGGGTGGAGGGGCCCGCTTGCCACCTGGAAATATGCCTGTGTTCAAAGAAGTCACATTAATTAAAAAATGGTGGGATTTTCTATATATGCGCTCAAAAAGCTAAACCTATTTCCATGATGGTTTTCTGTCTATAATAAATGTATATTATTCTACATAAACTATATGAAAAATTATGTAGTCAAACTAATCATTTCCTATTACCTTTTGTAGTTTTTGTCATTATGCAGACATGCAATGACGATTGCTGGGTAATATGTATGTTGATGTTGTCCAATATCAAGTCCCATGTAACAAGACAATATGATTTACAGAAGGGAGATTAGATGCAAAATCTTTCAACTACATTTGACAAGCTGGGCACATCTGCAAGCAGATATAACATAAAAGCGGCAGTAAAACACACTGTTGGTGAAAATACAAATGCCTAAAACTCTGAGTGTGTGTGTGTGTGTGTGTGTGTGTGTGTACTTCACAACTAATAACTAGGGTGTACTAGGGCACATCATAATAGCATCACTGGGGCCCATTGTAACAACCTCACATCCACTGATTTAACTACTTCACTTTCCCAGTCCTGCTGTCGTTCATGCTGGCTCATTGTTTCACAATTAAAAACAGGGCTGCAATCCCAACAACCTTGAAAAACAGGAATTGTTTGTGAGTGCGTATTCTACTGATGCAAGAGTAAAGATTTTTTCAAAACCTGCACCAACCTGGCCTGTTATTAGAGACAACCTGCCCTGCCCAGCCCATTCACATATGCATTAGTCAATGGCTGAATTGTTTGTCGTCTCCAGTAAATAACACTATATAAAACGTGTTTTCTGTTTTAAATCTTATTAACGACAAAAATACAGCAAGTACTTACCCATCTTTTAAGTGGTTCTGTCTTAAGTTTATGATCTCAAGTGCACAGCTGATATCCTACATGGTTGGTTTACATAAGCGCACAGTTAATAGCTACTGTGGCATGTTAACATGACGTTACAGGGATGCATAATTAATGTATTCACTGTGAACAGAGAGATACTTGCTGTCAGGACACAGTGTTAGGCCTAGAGGGAAATATTTTTCCTGGATATTATGACTGGAGAGATTTGAATATGTTAAACTTTAACAGATTATCCTGGTGAAAAGCCAAATAATGGAAAGTCTGAGCACAGCAGCGCTGATTATAAAGCTCCTTGTTGTGTGAGAGCGACAAAGAGGGAGACAAAGAGAGATGGAGAGAGGGGGAAGAGGAAGTGGAAGTTGGATTACTGCACAATGTTTCTGCAAGTTATAATAATTTAATCAGAATGCTGCTGTGTCACATCATGACCCACCCTGCTCAAAACCTGGGATATTTGCTAACAAGCATACCTGAACTGCCCGACGCACTGGTCACCCTGCTGGACCTGTGGGCTGTGTGTTCAAAGATTCAAGATTCAAAGTGTTTATTGTCATATGCACAGTGAGGAAACGCTGACTGCAATGAATGCCAGAAAAAATATCAACTAAATCCTCACTCAATTATAAAAAGATAAAAAGTAAACAATATAGATGAAAAATATAAAAGGAATATATACACAAAGGGAATATCTATGTACAAAATATAAATTAAGGCAGCAAGAGAGCAAGAAACTGTAGTGCAAACCCCCACATCACTAGTGTACTCACAATAAATAAACGTTAAAAGAATGAGTTTAAAAATGCACCTTTCATTTACTGAATGTTCCTCCTTAAATAAAGTCTAAATCTATTTCTGTCATGAGTTTCTCACCACATTCCCACTTATTACAGTCCTACCGAAGCTTCTGTGTCACATTTTTAAAAACCTTGACAGCTCACGCATAGCTACAGTACAGCCAAGTCTCCCAACCTGGATTTATCCTTTAATAAAAATCCAGCTTATCCTAAAATATAAACTTCATATATGAAAGCTTTCTTTACGTTCTGTGTTGCGATTGAAAATAACAGATTATCAATAAGAGCTGTAATCATCTCCAGATGTCTCAGCCTCACACTGCACTCTATAAAATCTTCTGCTGGCAGTCACTTCCTTTTCTCCATGTCTGCAGTAAATCTACATCTTTTCTTTAGCCATGTGTGACGGCACTATAAATTATATTGCACTGCTTACTATAGCTGTTTTCTCCCTAGTGCCTTTTATGAGCTGGTGTAGAAAAATTCTTTGCATTTGTCCTTGGAGGAACATGGTCAGACAGCCTCACACTGAGTTCATTTGTGTCCAGTGAGCAGAGTGTAGACACCACAAATGCTCCAAACACACAGTGAATCTGTATTCAGCAGTGACCTGTGGGTTAATACATTCACCAAGTCCCAATGCATGAAATAAAAAACGAGGGACTGAATGTTTTAAAACACTCACTATAAAATCCTTTGAGGATGAACACCTTTGACATAATATTCATTTACTGCAAGTGTTTGGGTTACCCCAAAGAGTCAAAAAAAATAGGATTACATTTTTTATTTGAAGGATCCAATTATGTGATGGCATGCAGACATCCTTCCAGAGCTCAGCGGAGGCCAGACTCTCCCGCTGAGATGGATTGAGGAATCCTCCAGGACATGCAAATAGCTTGACAAACACCACTGGGAGTGACCCGCACCTGCCAGGCGCTCATTGCTTCAGACTGCGAGTATGTGCATGTGTTTGACTGGAGGCAGACGGGCTGAGGTCTGTCACTCATCTCGTGTGTTTACTTGTGGCCAATAATGGCCACCTGACTCACTTCTGGAAACACTTCATTGTCCGCCCTGGGCGCTAGGACTGTCTCGTGTAGCTGCAAATGAGAAAGAATGTGTCAGAGTGAAATGCAGCTCCACGGGGAATAAAGTGTATTATATGGAAATACAGCAGCGGCCTGAATGTGTCCCAGATCATTTTATGAACATAAGTGTCATTGTCTGCTTTGGAGATTATATTAAAATTAAAGCTGCATGTTGCTCACAGAGAGACGGCTGGGGTCTTGAGGTGTCATTCCCATCAGGGAAACCAGTACACAGAAGGAGGCAAATGTAATGAAGAGCTTTAAAATCAACAGACCTGTGTTTCATATTCAGGGGAATAAACACAAGCAGGGGAACTGTTAAATTGATTGGAACATCCCTTTAAGGGCTCTTTTATTTGAATATTCCACTCAGGTCTACTTGGCAAAGACAGAAGGAGCAGCAGCTGCTTGTAAATCTGCCTCTCTGGTAAGGTTGTTTATATTTTATTTATTTGTACATAATCTAATAGAGACAGTGAGCACAAACTGCTCCAGAATTTATAAGAATGAAGTGCAGTGAAGGAAGTTGTTTGCATACTTGATGTGTACCGTGCGAGTATCTCCAAACTAAGAGGACATCCGAGGTGAATAGGGTACAGTTTTTAACATAAAGTTATCACCATGAAACTTCCTAGTTGATAACTAACATTAACATAATTATTTTTTGTATTAGAAGTTTTCAGAAATGATATCTGAACATTGGATAAAGCCAGGTTCAAAATTCTTGCATCATTTTGTTGAAATATTAGAGTCAATGGTTTTTACAGAGGGAATCTTGGATATGTCTTTTTTATCACCCCATAAATCTGAAAATACTGTCAACAGAAATAAAAAGGCTAAGGTTCAAAAGTTTTGTTACAGTTTGTTGACATTTTAGAATCAAAGGTTTTAACAGAGGGAATTTTGGATATTTCTTTTTATCACTCCATAAATTAGAAAATACTGTCAACAGAGATTTTGATATAAAAATAGAATTAAATTTTATCCATGCTTTTAGGAATAAAATGCTCAATAAATCAGGCTATGAATAATATATGAACAAAGCCATCTGTAAAAACATTGATAATATATATATGTAGAAAACTGGAAATTTTGGTGCATGTCAGTGCTACTGAAACCCATTTTGGACAAAAAAAAAGAAGACACTACAGGTGAATAGGATAAAAACATGTACAAAACATGGACTGTAAAATAATGGATATAGCTATCGTTATGTCACCCATTTGTTTCTGGACTCCTGTTCTGTGGCCTAAAGTTTGGTATTTTAGCCATTGTCATCTTGGTTTTTAGAACCAGAAGAGACCATATTTGGACAACAGGGGTGAGCTGTGGAGGAGCGAGGGATGGATCCGACTGTAAAACTGAGGACACTATCGGCAGACAAGTTTAAAGTTTTCCAATTTTGTCCTTGAGTAGCTGTCATGCACTGTTGTTGTAGCAGGAAGCCTCACCAAACTCTGCAGACACCTAGGAATAATATTCACAGGTTAACAAGCACTGAAAATACTGCCTGACACTGGAGCATGAACAATCCAGCATACCCTGAAGCCCTCAAGTGGTACCTTCGGTATTCTTAGGCATACTCTTAGCAGAGCAGTATGCACAGGAAGTGTCGAGGACAGGAAGTACAGATAGAGCAGCCTGTTCTTATCCTCAGGGTGTCAAATATGGTGGGGGGAAGTGCACAAATCTGAAGATGCCATCTTCGTGTGTAAAGCCCCACCTCTCTAACCTCTGACTTAACCCCAGCAGGAAGCCGTCCCATCACAATAACAACTACAACAACAATGGTGGATTAAATACTCGTGTTCCTGGTACAAAACCTGCTGAGCCTATTGGGGCTTCTACACTGAAATATTTTGTCCCCCTCCTTCACCACAACGAGCAGCAGACAGTATTGTATTGTATACACCGCGCAAGCTTTTTGCGCATGCTCCATGTCTTCCTCTCTGGTTCAGAGCCGTATGCTCCGGTTTTTAGTGGCATGACATCTCCTGGCTGGCATATATACTGCAGGCTTTTTATGCGGTTTCAGTGGCTTGAACCGGCTACATTCTTGAAGTTGACGCCATGTCTACAGAACACTATTGTGATAATTTTATTTAGCGATTCAAAAAGACAAGTCTTTGTGCGGATATAGCACAACTTACTTACTTAAGTTACGTAACAGACATACTTATCTTAACCCAGACTATGATCTTTTTTCTAAACCTAAGCTCTTTGTTATGAAAATTGAGTGTCACTGAGCATCCAAAACTGACGCTAAAGGGGTACCTAGAATGTCATGGTTTGACAGCTTGTTCTTATGCAGTGTTCATACATATACCTACGAAAAGATATGCACCACAGTTCATCCATAACCCACGTAATTACGAGCCAGTAATTTGTGTATAACACATGCAATACAGGAAGGCTGTGATCATGTGACCAGTGTGCTAATGAGAGTAGACAAGCAAGACATTGTGGTGGTTAATGGGCCACAAAACACCCATTATACCCATAGTTCCCTTTGAGTTACTTTAAGATACGTTGTTATCATGTTTACCATGATAAATGTAAGCAGTAACATAGGTTTTTTTGGAAATAAACCAAAGTATAGGACAAATTAATCTCATGTCCTTTATTATTAACTAAAGTAGGGACATGACTGGAGATAAGGTGAGGGAGAGTTGGGGAATGACATGCAACAAAGGCACCGGGCTATGTGTGAACTAGAGATGCTGATGTCCTAACCCAAAGGTGCTTTATTAAAAGTCAAGGAGAGCACCAAAGTCATCAGGATTCATCCAATGGGGACCACAATTGCCTGTACCAAATTTCATGGCAGTCCTACCAGTAATGGCAGACCAACTGAATAAAGAACCAACCGATATTACCATCTATAGAGCTAGTACAGCTAAAAAATGTCAGCTAGCACCCACACTACTTCTTACAGTCAGCTCTGACATAGTACTTATGTAATTGTCATTATTTAAGTTTGACAGCTTTCATCTTAATAGCTGGCTGTTAAATTGATAATACACAAAATGAGTAGTCAGGGGAGGTGGGAGCTTTTGGCAATTATGGGCTCAAAGAGCGAGGCTGTGCTATTTCCTGGAAGTGCACTAGTGCAGACCTGGCTGATAAAATCTGTAGAAAACATTAGCTTGTTTTTTTCACAGCAGTACAATAAAACTACATTTCCTCTGCCATCCCTAAACAGGTGGTACAATCAGAAATACACACAGAAATGCAATCTGTGTAATTGCAATTTATATGTCCTGTCTTCAGCTCATAACAAGGCCTCCAACCAAGCTGCGTGGCCCTGAGACAGATGTGTTTGAAAACGATTTTTGAGAGACATAAGAGGTGCTGGCTGGAAAAGCCCATTAAGTTAATTGGTGCTGGAGCAGATGCAGAAATTAGAAACACAGAAAACAATTTACAAGGACATAAATTAAGCGCTGACCTGTTGTAGGCAGAGAAAACAGCTCAAGTTAGACAGAAACCAAATGAAGATAAACTCAGGAATAAGTGTATGTGAGGTTAATTTAAATTACAAGTCATTGTGAATTGTGACTGATGATGAGGGATAACAAAGCCAAATAAGGTGAGGGACACCGTGTTTACCTATTAGTTTTACAATGGTTCCTGACATCACTTATTACACTGAAAATAAGATTTCATTAATGTTAAGGGCAAGTGGTGAAGTCACCACAATTCAAGCAAAGAACTACTTTCTTTGCGGTGTATCCTGCTTTGGTGAGTGATTACCCCGACATATCGTCATGTCTAAAAGACAACATTAGTTATTCCCCAGTGAGCTTTAAAACAACCTGCATGGGTGTTCTGAAAACACATATGAGCTTTTTCTGATCTAATACCAATTAAACTACTTTGTTAAAACTGCATTAATTGTTAAATATAAACCTATTATCACATTATAAAGTTAATGAGACGAAAGTGTTAGCAAACGGTTGCTTAATCAAACATAGTGGACATGGAGAATCATTAGCATTCATTTGGAGTTATGTTTCAATCTTCTTTTAGCTCTGTTGTTTTCCATCAACTCCTGACAGACATATCTGACTCATTTCTAAATGCTTCATTGTGTTCACCGACTAATCGCTAAATTGGTTTACATGTGGTTTTGGTGCCGGGCAGGTAGGTGGTTTTCAAAAAGCTTTATTTGCTGAAAGCAGCTTCCCGCTGAGTCCAGAAATGAGGTGAAACTGAATTCAAACAGTTACGCTGCCATAAAACCAAAACAATGGAAAGACACCCTAAAGACTAAAACACTTTGTAGAACTGCAGAAAAGCTGTAGAAGTGGGTGCAAATCCCTTGTGGATTTGTCAATATAAGTGACCTTTTTTCACAGTACACAAAGTGATTAAACCCATTATTTTATAAAAATATTAATAGCAGCTTTATAAGTGCAAACTTTAGTCAAATCAGTTGTATGTGATAGGGTTAAGTGATGGGTGTGTGTATATGTGTGTGCTAGAGGGTACATTAAAGCAAAGATAACTACCCAAGGCCCTGTCTACATGTACATAGATATTTTTAAAGATGAATTTTTCTCCTTGGTTTAAAAAAGAAAAATACTGTTCGCACAATCTTTATGTCACAAAATGTCTCCATACACACGAGAATGCAAAAATGATTGCAAACACTTGTTGGTGTTAGCTGTCTACCACATTCTCCCCTTGTAGCAAAAGTATTAAAGTGTTACCTTTTTCAAAACACCCACCCACAGATCTTATCACTGTTGATTCTCCTTATGTAAAAGGATGCAGGAACTCAAAGTATCAGTGATGCTTTAAACATGCAGAAGTTTTTTTTTTTTTTTCCCACTCTTCAGCAATCACAATCCAACTCTCAAAATTGTCCCACTCTCTGCTGGGTCACCTAATTCGATAATCCAAAACCGTTGTTTCTGGCAAACTTTAAATCGCAGATGTTGAGATGGACCAAATAACATTGGATGCAGCTAAGCTCTGTTTGTCCGTTAAGTGGTGCAGGAGAACTAAGTTTAAGTGTAATGTAGTCATTAGACCACGCTGTGCTAACAAACTGGTAGTCTGCTGATTCCATAAAGATACAGTGGGCAGACACAAATTGAGGAGGTCATTGTTTCCCCAAATGCTTTAACATACTCATATGGATACAAAGTAAGTGGAGTTTTGTAAAATTTGCACCTTAGAAGGTATTTGAAAGAGTCTCTGTTTAAGTGTCTTTAAACTGTGTTTGCGAGTGGACGAGAGGCCAAGATGCTGAGGAAATGTCTGTTTTCAAAAAATATCTGAATATGTGTGGACGGGGCCTGACAACACCAAACAAGAGCTGGTGCCTGAAGGGAGAAGCAGGGAGGGAGACTAAAAGAGCCGCAGCCGTGGCTTAAGTAGGAACACCCTGCCCAAGTCCTCCAGATTATACCAATCAGTCTGCTGCAGGGAGAGGAGATAACTTGGGTTAGTAACAGGTCAAAGCCCCACGTGACACCAGGGGTGATCACACTGGTATCACGATATGAAGACTAGGTAAGCTATAACTGCAGGCTGCAGCGTAGGAGAGAGAGGCAGGTATATGGCAGTGTAAGCTGTGTAATGTAAACACTTGCAGTAGTGTACCCGGAGCAGATGACCATATAAAATAATCTGTCACAATCTGATGTCAGCTTGTAGCCAAAGTAGAAAAAAAAGTTGGAAACAAATATTCAGAACAAAAAACTACGAAAAATTTAACACAGATTAAGCATTAGAACGAATGACTACTGAATGCTGTTATACTTCTAGTGAGGTAGGTCTTGATTTCCTACTTATCGTACGACTTTCATGTTCTTCGACTTGTTATCTCTTACTTTCCATGTGTAGGTGGAGGATGAGTCACAATGACGTCTCCTATAAACCCAGCAGTAGAAAGGTCTCAACCTGACATCTTCAGCCCAAAAGAGTCACGCCTGTTTTCCAACAAGCTGTTTATTTTTGGGCTGCCACTCATGCGAGTCTTCTGAGCCTTTTTATTTTTATAATTTAACCACATAAATCAGAATAATACAAGTGAGGGAAATTAATGCAGGGTTGAATGCATCCCCAGAAGTGTGTTCCCATGTTGTGTTAAAGTATTCCGGTCTGGAAATGTATTAAGTGTCTTTTGAGTGACTCACTGATCAAGTGGGCATGTTATCCCAGTGGGATAAAGAGATGCTCCTTTAAAACTAATTAGGCCCATTCATTTAACTATAATTAATACCCCTGGGCATGTAGAAACTTTTCAGGAAAATAGAGCACTGTCAATACAGACCTATGAATCATGGTGAGTGAGTGTGAGCCAGCAGAACAATAGTTGAACACTTTAACATTTTCCACTCCAAGTTTCTCAGTACTGGAAGGCATTTCTCAGGAATGTTCAGCTCTCGATAAAGTTTTGCCAAACAATAAACCTATTATTTAAAAAGAAAAGAAATATTAATGTGGAAAAATTGAGGCTCTCCCCCATCTTGATCCATGATGTAAAGCAACAATAACCCCTTTGCACTTTCTGTTGTGCTCTAACAATCCCTCTGAAATGCCAAAGTCAGGTTTTCAAAGAAGCAAAAAGGTTGGAATGATGCATCAGAGGGATGATTCATTTGCCGAGAGTGGCCCATGACGTGAGGATTTGTAGTGGAGAGGGCAGAGAGCAGCTGTCCGGGCAGTGTTTAAGCCAGCCGACATGCTCTCTTTAATTACAGCTGTGCTCTCACACCTGCAGTCTGTAGAGACGAAGTGAGGATGGAGGAGCGGGGAAGAGGAGGCACAGAGACGGTGGATTCCCAAAGTACACAAAACTTATAAATGATACTATAAAACATCCACAATCCCCTCAAAATTAATTGTATTTGTGATAAAAAGTTTGGCTTTAGACGCAAATCATGCTGCAGTACAAGCCCTGCCTTTCTTCATGTCTCAGTCTGTTTGATTGAAAATGTAGGTTTACCTTCGAACTAAGTGTGGTAGTGGCTTTGTTTGACGCTGTGTGGTATCAAGTATTGATTTAAAGCTATTTTTTAAAATTTGAACTGGAGGCACTTTCTGTCACACACAAGTTGTCTCTGACAGAGAACATGCTGTACAGCAGCTAATCACTGTGCACCGTAGATGGAAATATTCAGAGCCAGCCAGACGCTAGAGAACATCTTCATTCATTCAGTTTCCTGTAACTTGGTGGATTTGCCTCACTGGGGAATTGTGAACATATATAGTCAAAAACAAGCACTCTCCTCCCTGTCCCTGGCTCTTCTTTTTACAATTTTTGGCATTCAGTCAGCACTACTAATTCAGTTCTGTTCATAATAAGTTTTAAAGAAAAAAAAGTCTAAATTGCTATTTTGCTAATGTTAGCAGCAGCAAAAGTAAAATGAAGCAAAGTTTAAGCCTAGTTAGCTTAAACCTGAGACCAGGCAACATAAACATACAACAATCATCATTGCATACCTGTATATTTAATTGAATAATAAATAACATCTATCTATCTATCTATCTACATATACATATATATATATATATATATGAAAAGAACAAAAAGAAAAGAAAATCATGATGGAGATGGGTTTGCATTTTTAATAGCAGCATTTTTAATTCAATGTGAGTTCTTCTTTGAACACAGGTGTAGTACCAAGGTGGTGATCTGAATCATTCCCAAAGTACCCTTCACCCCGCAACTGCACTGCCTGCACTGTCTATATTTGCAACCCTACGTAGCTGCGGACACCACGGAAGCATAAAAGTTCTGTTTATACCACTTTCTGGAGTCACCCTTGAGACATGTTCTACATATAACTCTGGGCAACTCTAGTAAAGCTTTTATTAGCCCCACACATCGACCCTACGACAGAACATAGTTATTGTCCAAGCCTGACCGGAGCCTGAAGCACAGCAACAGTTCTGGGCCTGAACCTGATTAAAAACCTGAATTTCCACTGTAAGAAAATGTATTTTATTAGGGCTGTTAGGGTTAAGGCATTAATTGGGATGTGTTTTTAATGCGTGAACACATTTATTTTTTTTGGTTCGTGTAAATCTTGTGCTGCTATTTTTGCTACTGCCTTTCTTTCACAGACACAGATGGCTGAGTTTTAAAGTTAGATTTAAGACCTAGGAATCCAGAGGTTGTTATGCCATATTATGCTAGCTTCTCAGGATGAGGGCTAAACAGCATGGTCCCTTGACCTCTCATTTCAAAATACCTGAATAAAAATGGGTTCTGTAGGTACCTATGTGTTTCCCCTATGAAGACATGTCCACAATGTTTATTACAGATTTATGACTAGAAAAGAAACTCGACACACAGTACTGAGCTGTGTCTCAAATTGATCTTCAGGTTTTCAGCTTTAAGGTAATGTATACCATTCCTATGTAGCGTATATTGATGAGGTGCTATCTCCCCCACAAGATCTCTAGTCCTCCTCAGAAAAAGACAAAAATGGGGTCTACTGTACGTGGGTCTTGGAGGGTTAACTGCATGCTGCTGTTTTGTCTCTTTCACCACACTGTTGTAACAGTACAGCACTGATTCCCAATCAAACACTCTGATCAGAATTGCTCTTCATTGATATTATGGACTTTAAAATGGTTTTAAAGTGCAAAATCATGGAATTTTAAAAGTGCAATAAAAAGTGTTAATCTTGATTAGCTATTGAAATGTGGCGATTAATTTTAAAAATTAATAATTTGACAGCCCTAATATAAATAGAACCTTAAATGACTCTCTCACATAGATAAAAAAAAAAAACTATTTACATTTCTATGCTCATCCAAAAGTGAAATGCCAGCCACTTTGGCAGAACTGTCGGGGATGGAGAGGTTAATTGTTTGATCACCTTACTCAATCATTTCTCTGTCTTCTGTCATTAGCTGTGCTCTCTCACACCAGCAACAACAGGTAAAGTGACAGCAACTCATTCATTTTCAAATGAGCAATGATGTGAGGAGCGATCACTGGCGATCTCCATGACATCAGGAAGTTTGCCAAAGTTACAATCACACCTATTCAGTGCAGGTACAGTCAATCCAATGATACGGTTCAGCTTATGTTGTTCTGCTTTAAATCTTCCTCTGACCTTTAGCCGCTCTCTTCCGGTCAGTTTCAAAATGTAAGGAATGCTCACTTTGGCCAAAACATGAAATAAAACCCAGACCTTGTGGGAATCATTATCATCACTTCATAACAAAAATACCATAAAAACATGGCAAATAACATCATAGTAACTATGTTTAGCATTTTTGGACAATAGAATGCTACTGTAATGTACTGTTTGTCCACTTTCCAAATTGTAGACATTACACAACACACACCTGAGCACAGGGAGTACAGACATTAACACAAAAAACATGAATACACACATATCTAAAGCCTGTAATGTACTGTAGACTGTACAGTAATGACTTGCTTAACAAAGGCAAAATAAGGCCCACTAACTGAGTGAGGAATTCATTGCAAAGCTTTTTAAAGCATCCCTGATGTTTGAATTAGAAAATCTAAAAAAGGCATGAAAAGTGACTACTCTGCTCCGAGTCCTCATGAATGATGGGCAGCGAGACATCTCCCTGTCCCCTGGGGGGGGGGTTCCAGGATCAGCACCTTGGACAGTGATTGTGTCAGACTTTGTGCAGAATGGTTCATAAAATCCAGCTGTAAGGCAGGAAGATATGACAGACTGAGGGCTGATCCGACAGGCAACATTCATCACAGCTGATTATAACATTATCTTATATCAGCAAAGTGTTCATTTCATCAGCTTTGTTGTGATATAGAATCCCTAAAACACACGAACCTATGCCGGAAGTAAAAGCAGTCACATGTGAAATAAGCAGGACCATATCATCTGGGAAATGCCAAAATGATTTCAATCAGCAGAGACAGGTGAATGAAGTAAAGATAAATGTTTAATACAGATTACAGCAGTACAGAGTAACAGATGATAGATTCTACAGGGAGATTTTGGAATCAAGGGGCGTCTGCCCTAAGCACCAGCAAGATAAATCCCCCCATTGACACAGACACCAGTGGTGGTGGTGGTGGCTGGTGATTCTGTTGACACTGATGGCTGATGAGGCTGATAAGGCTGGTGAATCTATGAAAACTAGAGGGTGACTGGAATGTACTAAAGGCAGAAAAAGAATCATATTTAAAATATTATATATATATATATATATATATTTCAATTTAACAGGTCAATAAATCAAGCTTTTGCCAAATCCAGTTAGAAGAGGGCCAAAAATGACTTTTCCTCCAAGAAACTCTAGTGCATACTCTTGTTCTTATTTGACTGCTGTTATTTACTCCATATCTGCAATAACTTTACCTGTTGCTGTTTTAACTAACCTTAAAGTTAGAGTGTGTTACTGTTCTAGAAGCTGCGGCCTGCATTTTACATCACCAACTACAACGTAATCCCTGACTGGCTGCTTACATTGTCAGCTACAGTGCAGATCCCTGGTTAGCTCTGTTTGGTCTTGAGTCCGGACTGATACAGAGAGCGACACATCTTGTTAAGCTCATGTCATCAAGATGGTCTTACCAGGCTATTTTGCTATAGCTTTATAACAACTTTTCCCATACCTTAACTGCTGCATAACACCATCCTGCATAAATTTTGGCCACTTGGGGGCAGCAGAAACAAACTATAGACACAACACTGACATATTAATACATTGTAAGCCAATGTGGCTAATGTGTTTGCAAGCAGCCACGAGGGGGCGATCAAGACATTTTGGCTGTTGTGATGTCCATCTTTATATACTGACTATGTGTAATCCATTATTAATATTAAAATATCGACTTTGGCAACTTCAGCTCTACTTTAACAATGCATTAATGATAATTAATTTGCCATGATGACAATCTCTATCTAACCCCTATCTTGTTTTTTAAGTGCTTAAACCTACCCATGTCATAACCAGACTATAGGAATAACCAGTTAAATTAATTGTTGCAAATGTTTAGAATTGCTTCATTTATTGTAATCACTGCAGAATGGTCCATTATCAGTGTTATGTTTGATATGGACTGTAGACAGAACAAGCTCTGCACTATTAAACTACAGCAAACATGTTTGTGTTTTTAACTTCATTGCTGTTGGTTATCAGTAAGAGTATTAGCAACAGTACTGGCTGCGACTGAACAAACTGAGTCAGTCTGCTCAATGGGAAAGGTACGAGTAATTGAAGTCTGCTCCAAATTTTCTTTGGCCTGGAACTGTTAGGGAAAATGCTGTGGCAAAATTACCCAGTGGAAATCTGTCATTGACTGGTTCAATAACCTGCTGCACAGACAGACCATTACAGCAGCAAAGACAGCAAAAACCTTAATTAAAAGGTGTCTTTCTCTGTCAGCCTCAGGGACTTTGTTAAAAATAGGTTAGTTTTAACATTAGATAGAAGCCATTTATTTGAAACCATATTAACAGCACTCCAGACACCATGTAATAAAACACCCTTGAATTTTGACCTTTTGAGGTGATCTTTGGGAGGGTGTTCTGATGTTGAATTACTGTGATAAATGGAATATAGTCTATAATTTCAAAAAAGCAGTTGAAAACCTATTGAAAATAACTGTTATCTTGAGTAACTCCAGCTCCTGTGAACACGCGTATAGCCCTCTAATGGCTGCACTATTGGTCAGGTCACTGATGTCAGGGAGGTTGGGTAATTCAGGCAAATGTAAGCCTATGTTGCCTCAAGGTTTGCTTTTATTTGTCCATGTTTTGAGATGCTTGTAGCTAAATGGAATTTCAACAGATCACATTCGCACAGTTTCCAAAGGAACTATTTCCTAAGTGGAAATTAGACTCTGTTAAAACTCTCCACAGTGAGGTCTATAGAAATTCCAGTGAAATCCATTGTGTTTGGGTAGAGGCAGAAATCTCAGAGGTAGATGTATCAAACAGGGTTGAAAAATGACCAGACCACTTTTTGTGGCACTATCCACAGTGGAAACACAGCAATGACTTGCTATGTTGTTTCAGCGTACATATAATGTCACTTTAAAGACATTGATATACTACATTTAAAGTGTACAAATATAATGTTTCCATGTTTTGCAGAAATGTACAATGCCAATGTGTCCTTCTGGTGACTGGCCTAATCAAACTCTTAGTTCACTTCCTTAAAGTACTGTGACCATAGACTATAATAAGAATGGATTATTATAAACCCTGCCTCCTCCATGTTATCAGAAGGGAAATGAGCCAAACAATTTGCTGGAACGATCAAAGTACATATAAAATAAATATTTCCCACAGATGGTTTCTGTTATCTTTGACAGTTCTTGTCAGGCTGACATATGTTCAAGGGTTTATTTTTCTGATAAGTTTGTTTTTTATTAGTTATTCAAAGCTATAAAAAGGGGGTTTGACATCATGATTGGGAGCTGTGTGTGTGTCAGTCAGTGTGCTGGTGATCAGTGTCACTGCTCACAATTGGCCAGACTGATGTATGGGTGGGAACTCAACACCGTGAAGATCACTACTGTGCAGACTTTGGCTCCAAATGATGTCACCATAGCAAGATGGCAGCGGCCATATGCAGGATATTTTGGCTTCATTTTTGTACAGTGGGAAGAGAGTACATAACTGTGACAGGGTATATCTCTTTTATAAATGACGTTTCTTATTTATAAATCATTGAAACTTTATCCATGTGTAATAAATGGCCACAACAACAACTACAGTAACTTATGGAATATAGTCATCATGAATGTAGTAGTAACCACTTAGCTAAGGTTAGGAAACAATAGCAGTTAAAAGAAACCATTGTCCACTGTTGGAAGGAAACAGGAGACAAACAGTCTCTTGTTTAAAAGTCTGCTGTTACTACCCATTCATCCACCTGACCTCCTGCCTCTGTGAGACTTCCTCCTTTGCTCCCAGAAAACACGAGTTATAATTACTACACCTGCTAGAGGGCTTAAAAGGTGCTGCTTTTGGCGATTTGCTGAAACAGCTGATGATATCGTCCTTCGGCAGGATACTTTTTTTGAGAGGCTGCATTCAGTACACTGATACACTTCACTGCTCAAAATAATGTCCCAACTGCAAGTATGGAGACATTGCATTTAAGAAGCAGAACTACCCAAGCCTGACATCACCAAACCAAATTGTAAATGCGAGTTAGTCTGGAACCTCTCGTTTGATTTTTGTTCCAAGGGCCGTTATCAATGGCAGCAGACCAAAATGCCTCCGGACACAACTGGATAGAACTACAACTAATCAGAGCAATGAAACGTGATGTGGTGCCAAGTGGGATACAAATGGAAAAAGTACAATGTGCAGAGATGAGCTGTTATGGTGCAGCATCAATGGGTCTGTGAAGGAGTGTTGCTGTTTTTGTCATCAGAGTTTGAGTACTTCAACAGATAGATTTACATCAGCTGCAGCGATCTTGGTTGTTTTTGAGAATGCCTCAATGGTGCTCCTCTTTACTAAGCTAGGTTCATGTTCGCAAACGTATCCCTGACCCTAGGGTGCAATAATGATTTCATCTCATACTTTGCGTAAAGTGCAAAGGCTCTGCAAGTTATTAGTAGTTGTTTCAAATACGCCCCAAGTTAGATCAACCCTTGTGATTGGCCCTGGCCAGCTGGAAATCTATCTGAACAATGAGAAGGGGACCAGACATATCTGCAAGAGCAAATACAACGTGAGCTCACAAATTTGTCTGGTTCCCAGGCTAGAACGCAACGCTCTGTAATAATAAATTTCACAGGAAAGAAAAACATATTTTTGATTCTGCACAGAAGGCGTAATTTGGACTTTTGGAATAAAATATCATGTCAGATGAGATGGAGCTGGACTCTTCTTGGAGCAGCTTGATTTATTCAAAATGATTTGGCTGTATCACTTGGAATCTGTGCGTAGCAGTCAATGGTTTTGTGCTTTTGGAGAGCTGTGTGCATGCGCCTCTGTGCTCTGTAATGTTGTCTGTGCTGAAATGTGGAGAAAAGCCTGATGTTCAGTCACCTTCCTGTATGGAGGAAACCTATTTAACCTTTACAGCAATATTTTCCATCAAGCAGTGGTTCTGTAACTTCCTCTTATTCAGTGTGAGGTTTCTTAAGGCAGCATGAGACAGAGTCTGAAAGCAGGTGTCTTATTACAAAAGCGTGAGATTTGGCAACCCTGCCTTGCTTTCTTTCTGAAGAAAATTTCTGAACCTTCCAGTCATGCCATGCTGTATTCTACAGATAAACTGAGAAACAATTAGCATGTACAATGTACACCTGCATGGATAATATTTAGAACCCAGATTTTTGGGCGCTTGCCAATGCATTATTTAAAGTGGCTGCAATGTGCCATGTGGCTTAATTCCCCACATTAGTTTTGATTACCTTGGAGGCTGTAGGGCAGGAAATAGTGTGTTGTTGACATATGGTTTAACCTTTTCAGTCTGCCTGGAGTTCTCAGCCTTGATCCCTCTCTTCCACCATTCATTTCTGCCCTCACTTTTCCTTCTGGCTGTGTGTGTCCCCAGCCTCCTTTAGCCATCTCCCTTTCTGCCATACTTTACCCCCTAATCCTGCATAGCCCTCTTCTTCAATATGTCCCCTTTTTGTTTAAGTTTGACACTATTACAGTCTACATCTGCCCTTAACCATCACTGTCTCCCATCTCGTAATCCACTCTATGACCTCCTCAGACCTTGCCTTAATTGCTGCCATGCCTGTTAAACCTTAAAACACAAATGTTTCAAATTAAGACAGGCTTTGCCCTCCAGGCTTTGAGTAATGTTTGGATGTCATGGAGTTTGACTTCCCACATTAAATCTTCATGTCATCTTACCTTCCTTTAAAGCTGTCATGTTGAGATGTGAATTATGGTTTAGTGAGTGCTGCTGTAAAAGCATACATCATAGAGGTGGAGGTCATGGCTGCACCCACCACTGAAGTCACCGAGGTCCAGACCTCTGTATTTTTACCGAGGTCAAGTGTATATAATAAAAAATATATGCATTATTGAATGCATTATTTTTAAAATATTAGTTACAGTGCGGTAATATAGTGTATAAATATAGTATTGTATACCATACGTTTTTCCTACCTTTATTAACTGAGTGAGAAACATTTCTGTCATTCAAATCCAGAATGATACAAACCAACACATGTTGAAATAACGAAGGCATATATAATTTTACCAATTATTTTTATTCACTTTGGCAGGCAGGAGAGACAAGTGGGTTCGATGAGACACTCTTCCCCTCACGTGTCAACTGTTCTGACACCCCCAGGCACAACAGTTGTCAGATGGGCTGAAAAATGGGCCCCATATGGGGTTGTCCATGGGGTCCATATCGGCCCCATGCCAGTTGCCCACATCAACGGCTTTACCCAAGTGGGCCCCACATGGTTATGCTAGGGCTACCTGGGTACCAAGTGGATATGGGCGCTAAATGGGCATCTTATCCTGGGTAAATCCACACATGTGAGCAAATGGAAAAATTATTAAAAGAAACAGCAATAAAAAAAACCCAAAAGGGCCAGTGCATGAACATATCTGAACATATGAAATATTAAGATGAGACAATAAAAAGAAAAGAAGAGACAATGCAAGAAAGAAAGAGTCGACAAGAAGGAAAGAAGAGACAACAACGAAAGGAGAAGAGACAAGGAAAGAAGAGAAGAGACAAGAAAATAAGGAGAAAAAGAGAAGAGGGAAAGAAAAAAATGTTTAATAGGTACCAACAAAACACACACACAAAAACAAGAGGGCTAATCATTATGTAGTGTGGTCATTCACAGTGAACCACTTCCTAGCAGTGTCAGCAGGCTTTGCATCTTACCACGGGGACATGTAACAGTAGGGTTATAGCTCTCCCATGTTATTTCTAATGTCTGTAGTTCCATGTTAGAGTTTGCTGCTACAGTGTTGTTCTGGCAGCCTACACTGTGAGTATAGCAAACCAGAGTGTCCAGGCTGCGTCATTTGTTAGCAGTGGCTTTATTACAGTATCATCAGAAAGCTCCGATCCTGCGCTTTCACGTGATATGCGTGGCATTTCTGTGCGAGTAATCCATGCAAGAGTAATGTGTGTGCACACCTGTAATTTTAGTGTAACTTTAGAATTGTTTTTCCTTGTGA
>JAPZEB010058860.1:0-19993 GCA_029783705.1 Chaetodon striatus
GCCAGTGGGCGTCCCGTCCAAGTGAATTTAAATGTGTACAATGTGCAGAAAAATACAGTAAATAGAAGCAACTGTAATGGAGAAAAAGCATCATGTTACACATCATACTGCACAGTTGTGGGAAAAAGTGGGCTATTCAAATTCAAATATGATCCTTCAGCTGGCTCAGCTATGGAAAGATTGTCATGACTTTTACTTATTCTGAATATGGGGCCATTATTGTAGCGAAAACTATTTACAAATGTGTGTGTAGAGTTGTGTAACTTTATCTCACTCCACATGTACAGAATTAGATTATAAATGTGAAAAAAATCTGTTGAGATTGGTCAATATGTAGACATAAAGGGTACATAAATATGAGTGGCAAACACACCATCAGTTAAGACTCAGGCTGACCTCTCAATAGGCTGTCTTTTGTTATGTGACTTTTGATACACTTCTGCCATGGCAGCCATCTGAAAATGTGTGTGGAGATCTGGTGGCCTGAGTGGCTATACAGCCTACGTACCACCAGGTGGCAATGGCACCAAGTGATTTTAAAGTGCAACTTGCAGGTTAATGGAATTAATGTGAGCAGCCGTGATGGAAAATGTGAAGGTACGTCATGCCACTATGTACTTTGATATCCCTTTAACCAGAGTGTGTGCACTCAGTTCAAAAACTAGATAGTTTGCAATGTCTTTGTATGTGAGTGGAGGTAATGCATCAGAGCCTGTAATCTATCTGTGTTGTTGTCATGATTAGCTTGTACAAATAGACCTGATGTTGCTTGACCACCACAGGTAACACAGCATGACTCCAGCTTCATATTGTCTGTTAAACCAGTTGGTCTTTACATGTCACCATTTTACATCACAGCAAATTATCGTGTTTGTGCAGATTAAACAACACACAGCCTGTCAGGTCATCAAGTTCACTGTTTCCTGGCAGAAAAAGTTAGCTAGTGTTGGTTCATGTTTTATTTGAAGAGACAGAAATTAAGAGCTGCAACTGTAAAGAAAACCATGGTCTTTTTCACCATGGTCTCTCTAGGTGGGAGGACTATGCTTTGTAACGCATGCCAGCTTCCAGGTAATTCAGCATAATGATTTCATTAATGAGAAGTATCCCATACTCTAATAACTGTGTACACTATATCTGAATTAAATGAAGGAGCAGAGCAGTTTTCAGAAGAGGTAGTTGTTGTTGGTGCGACCCACCGTAAGAGATTCAAAAAGTAGCTGGTAGCAGTTAGCAGCCAACTCAAAGAAGAAGAACAGTGGCTGAAAATGGCCACAAATTGGAAAAACCATGAGGTCCTTACCCTCAGAGCAGAGGACAACATCAGCCGCCATATAACACAGATGGTAAATGTTTGTTAATACTGTGTTGTTAACACCATTGCTGTTTGGAATGTGCTGCCGACGCATGTCTTATATGTCACACTAGAGGCTGACACTGTTGTATTACATGTCACGCCCGTCATGCCTCTTTTGCTTCTGCGATGCCGGGATGCTGTGTAAAATCACGCACCGGAGCAGAGTGATGCTACCGTTGTTTGGTTCTGTATAAAGATGCAAAGACAACATGAAGAAGGGACTATAGCGGCGGCCCTAAAGAGCGATCTCTGTGTAAAAAAGGGCCACAGTGTGGTGCTGTTGCTTTGCAGGGGTTCTGCCTCTTGAAGACTCCTCTCCAGAATATAAAGGGTCATCAATGTGGAGGAGGAGGAGGACAATGGGGCCTCTGGGATGTGCAGTTGTGAAGAGGTCCAGGCTTTCCTAACGGAGGATTTAGGATTACAGATGGTGAGGTGTCTGAGACCTTCGCAGACAGGAGCAGAGTCATCAGCTGAGAACTGTTGTTGAACTTTCTCAGGATACAGTCTTTTAATATCTCTCCCTGCCTTGCTAAACCTGTACTTAACCTCTGTAATCCTGTTCTTGTCCCCACTCCTACCTGCCTTGTCCTTTTCCAACCTCAGCTGTCTGAGCTTAGCTGTGAACCAGGGTTTGTTGTTGTTTCAACTCACCTTGCGAGATGGTACACAGCTGTCCTCACAGGAGCTGATGTAGGAAGCCACAGCCTCCGCGTACTAATCCAGACTGTTGGTATTAGTCCTGAAAACAGCTTACCTAATGAAATGAGCGCAACAGACCCTGGAGTTTCCCACTGGTGTCCAGTGCCGTCTTTTGACAACTGCAGGCCACACTTTTCAGTGGTTCGTTTCTTAAGGGAAGCAGTGGACTTTAATTCTGACATCAAGTTTGAACCTTGTTGAAGGGAACAAGCTACCACTGAGCAGCAAGGCCCTGAAACTAATTTTGTCATTTCCCACAGTGTGTTTGAGTTTCTCAGTTTCTTTGCAGCTGTGGCTGGACCAGAAGTCTCAGGCCCTGTTTATACCTGGTATTAACATGCTTCTTCGGCGAGCTGATCAGAAGTGGACAGCGCTAAATACAAGTGTAAACGACCATCAAGGTGTATTGCGGTGTATTGTGGTGTATTGCGGTATTGCGATCACTCAAACCACTTACCAAGGTGGGCTGGGGCGCATTTGACCACATATCTTTTGTACTGTAAGCACTAATGCATACTGATGTGTCCCTGACTAGGAGTAGATCATCGGTGTAGGACATGGTGGTTGTTTTGGTCACAGCATGCTAACGCTGTATAACTAACCCATTTTATTTCAAGTTGGATGAAGTGCTGCGTGACCATCCATCATTTTGCCCTATGGAAGGCGCCATGTTGAATTCTGCTGACAGTGATATCTCCAGCTACAACAACACAATCAACGTGACTAACAAACATGCTAAAGAGCAGCTAGTGTTTTCAGATAGACCCAGTTGTGAACGGCGATGTGTCACGGCTGTCCACTTGTGATTGGATCACCCAAAACCCATGTTTCTAGCAACTTATAGACACCTTTAAACAGTCTAAAAATGAGCTGTCCACTTGTGATCAGGTCACCTAAGACACATGTTTATACCAGGTGTAAATAGACCCAGAGGGAATGAGAAGCAGGTGGGTGATTGGGTGATGCAGCAGAGGAGGGGGAAGGTGGGAAGGCCAAGCAGAACAGACAAGAGAAGCGGGAACAGGTGGGTAGGGGGGTGTGGCAGGCAGGTGTTTGGGAAAGGACGGAAAGTCTGAGGGTATCTGGTGGATGGTTGGAAAATGGCAATGAAGGAGCCTTGATAAACGTTTCTGATGAAGTGGGAATGTGGCCTATGAGGGGAACAGAGAGGCAGAACATGACAAGGTTAAAAGAGGAAATGGAATATGAGCCACAGTTTTTGGTGTCAGGGTCAGAAAACTGAGGCCCAAACCTCTGCCTCAAAATAGAGAAATCTTTTCAGTCTGAATAACAAAATCATTATTTATTATAAAGCAGTCAGTTTAACATCTATTTGTTGTCCTCTTGTCCATTTTAAGCATTTGAACAATTTTTTTTTTGTGTGTGTTTCTGTTTAAACCATTACCTGTGACTCCTGTGTCTCATTTCAGTACTGATAAATAAATACTGATTAATAAATACCAGCACAAACATGAAAGTATAATTACAAATCCAGTGCTATAGGTTTTGATATTCAGTGTATATATGACCAGCTTCTAAATGCCATAGTGTTTTTACTACATGTAGTTGTCTAACCCAGTGTTAATACATTACCTAGACCATCTCAACTGAAATTACAGTTAACATGTACATACTGTGCTATAGGCTCTGTGTGATTTTTGTTTTCTTAGGATTTTAGCACAGCATGAAGCCTAACTCAAAACAAGACTTTAAAACGAGTGGATGTAACAAACAGTTTAGCTTAACACCTTTTGGTTGAGAGTTTTGTGGTAATTAGAAATATCCTGTCAGATAACAGTAAGTGCAAAGCATATGCAAAACTTTTTGACGTGATCTTGCCTAGGACCGAAATGATCAACCATGCTTTATTATAATGGTGAAACAGGAAGTGATGGTGTGTTTAGCTGTATAAAGAATGTGTGCAGCATTTTATTCTCAGTGTCCCTGACTGTGATGCTGGTGATTAAAAATGTTCTCTTACAATGATTATTGGGGAAAAAAAGTCAATATAAAAATAACACCATGCAAGCCTGAAGTTACAGTTTAAACATTAAGTATGTGTAACTCAGTTTGATGAAGAAGTAAGACTTGTATTGTTAACTCAGGTGACAGCTGTGTTTCTTTGAACTCGAGTACCCCCGTACAGCCTCACTTTGACAGGGGTTTCCAAAGATAATTCATTAACAACCAGTACAATGATTTGTCCAGCATCTTGTACCCACTACGCCCTGCACACTTGTTACAAACTCTACTGTCAGAGATACGCAGACAGAGATGACAGACAGGCAGTGGACTGAAGACAAGTATTCTGAAATGGAAAACCCTGAAACAATGTCAGAACAACTACATGGATATCACTCTGCTTTAGGAGCTGACACATGGTGAGTATTCATGAAATCTGATTTACATTTTAACAACTTTGCTGTTTTTGTTCACTCTCACTGTTTGCATTTTTGGTTTTTGGTCGCAGCTGTTTTCTGAAAAATGTATTAATTTAAATACTACCTGCCCAGCACCAAACATCTTACTGTCACAGTTAGGAATTAGCTGGCAATTTCAGAGGGTCAGTGGGTGTTTTGAATGGGTTTTTGGTTGGGTGCCTGACATAAGGTCTGCAGCTAACGTAAGCTTCAGAGACACTGACGTGTGCTACAACATAAAATACGTCAGTAAACATCCCTCTTGTGAATTTGGAAGCATTTATGTGTCTTAAAAAAGGTGATCACTAACAAGTGGCTGAATGAGACTACAGAACGTCATCACGCCGAACACAGTTTAACAGCTTCACCGTGATGGTGATGATGAAGTCATGCGAAAAATGTAAATGAAAAAAGAATGCAATGATTTGAGCATATGTGTTTCACCCATGTTCAGTTGAATTCAGCACAAAGACAAGATCATAATGTTCAAACTAATAAACTTTTTTGTGAAATATTCACTAATTCTGAATTTGATGCCTGCAACACGTTACAAAAAAGTTGGGACGGGAGCAACAGAAGACTGGAGAAGCTGTTTACTCTTTAAAAACACCTGCAACATTCCACAGGTAAACAGGTTAATTGGTAACAGGTGATGGTATCATGACTGGGTATAAAAGGGCATCCTCCAAAGGCTCAATGCTTGATCATCCTGGCTTGTTTACAGCTAAGGATTTACCCACTGTGTAGTTTGAGAACAACCTTTCTCAACACACAGTTGCAAATAATTTACATATTTCACCATCTACAATCCAAAATATCATCACAATTTTCAGAGAATCTGGAGAAATCTCTGCATGTAAGGGGCAAGGCTGAGGAAACCAACTTTGAATGGCTGTGACCTTTGACCCTTCAAACAGCACTGCTTTAAAAATGGACTTGATTGCATAAAGCATATTACTGCATGGGCTCAGGATCACTTTCAAAAACAATTGTTTGTGAATGCAGTTCGTCCCTGCATCTACAAATCTAGGTAGTAAATCTAATCTTCATGATTCTGTCTCCTATTGAAAATGTGTGACGCATTGTGAAGCACAGAATGCAGCAATGGAGGTCCGAGAATGTTAAGCAACTGAAGTTATATATCAATTAAGAAAAGGAAAACATTTTCATGTTTAAACTTCAACAGATAGTGTCCTCAGTTCCCAAACGCTTACTGAGTGTTATGAAAAGGAAAGGTGATGTAACACAGTGATAAACATGCCCCGGTCAGAATGAGTGTATATTTCCAAAAAAAAAAAGAAGTAGTTCATGAGTTTGAACATTAAATATCTTGTCTTTGGACTGTGTTCAATTAAACATAGGTCAAAGAGGATGTACAAATCATTGCATTCTGTTTTTATTTATGTTTTAAACCACGTCCCAACTTTACTGGAATTGCTGGAATTTTGGGGTTGCAGATGTCGGATCTCAGGGTGCCTGTGTGTGACAGAGACTGACGCAGAGGGAGGGAGAGAGCGGATCATCTTAGGTCACCAGCTGCATCTTTGTGTCTGTAAAAATGATTTTTGTGGCTGCGAGAAATTGTTTATCTGCTCCGGTATTAAGTGACTTTAAGATCACGCAGTTTTAGATTTCTTCTTCAAATATTTTTCAGGTTTACTAGAATTATGTGTCGTTATAATTACACTGGATCTTTAAAGTAAAACTAAAATACATTGTTATAGAGAGTTGCTCTGTCCTGTGCTGACCCCCACTGTCCAGAGCAAATCATAAAAAACAACAACCAAGCCAACTCTTCAGCTCCACAGCTGTCATCTGTGTGCAGGTGTGCAGTCACTGCTGGCCTCTTTGTTTAAATCTGGTTAAACATCGCTGGCATTATTTGTCATTTACAGTCCGACTCTCAGTGACAGTAATAACAATGTTTCTGCAGACAGAAATTCGAGGCTCTAACCTACCTCTACGAGGAAAAACAATATGTTACTCAGAAGACGCCATCACAAAAGATGTTGCCGTTATGTTACACTAATAGGACACTTTCAACTACAAATGGTCATTTATTGATCCATGTTAACTTCTGGCTGCACTGCAGCACAGTGAGAGCAGCCCTATAAATGTGAAAGTCTGACTTTCTGAGTGAGTGATTAAGTCACACCACTGGTTGGTCAACTGTTAGAGTTGGTCTCCTCAGGAGGCTTGTACCACCCAATTCACATCTTATACGCCCATTAAATGGCCATTTTGTCTCATAGATATGGGTTAGAAGGGGCCTGCCAGACCTTATATTAGGGGTGCATTCGTAAATCCAATCTGATTTGAATTCTGACTGAAATGAAAGCACAATTGATTAAAGAAACAGAGTGTTATAATTCTACATGAATTAACAAACTGCTCCCTCTCTCCAGACAGAGTGCCCAGGGTACGCCATGCTGCTCCAAGAGTGTGTTGTTCTCAAACACTCAACAGTGCATTCCAACAGTGCTCCGAATTAACGAACAGTCCAGTATGAGCCAGTTTGAGTGCGCTCCGGCACTCTGAGTAGGTTTAAAGGCCATTAACAGCCCACTGAATTGTGGTTTGCATATTCAACACACTGAGACAGTCACAGTGTCATCTGATATCACTTTCACTTAGGTTTAGACTCAACAATGACGGTTTAGGATAAGATATCATGGTACGTCAATTAAAACTACATCCGTCTAGTAAACGACTGATGACTAACTTAAAAAAAAATGACTGCGACTTGCAGCACGAAAGGAGATGATTCCCAAAATCCACAATAATCATCAATAATCATTGCCTGCACATTGCTTTTTCTTTGTACGCCCTAATTTGAATAAAGACTTAAAACTTTTTCCACCTTTCACATTGCTGGTAAATTCCACATCACCTGAAATACCACAGTCCATTGCTGAGAAAATTGCTTGCTTCTATTAAAAAATGAATGGGGGTAAACTTTGAGCTAAACGCTAACATCTGCATGCTAACATGCTGATGGTAACCACTTGGTAGCGTTGGTTAATTTTTGGTAGCAACACATTAAAAGTAACACACGTGAGTAAGAAAAGTGCCCTAGCTTTTTTAAAGGAAAGGGCACTTTTCATTTTCCTTTTTTAAAACTTTATGTCTGCTCTTTACCGGACTATATTTTTGAACTAATAATCCACTTTTTACTTCATTTGCCATATAGGCCTGTTCCCAAATCCAATCTGAGGCTCTACTTTAAAGTGAGAGTGCTGCTGTTTGAAGAAACAGAGCACTCTTCTTCTATATGAATTAACAAGTGCTAAAGTAGTACTATATTCCAACAGCACTCTGAATTTACATACAGCCAAGTTTGTGCCACGGTGCACTCATTACAGCTGCTGTAACCATTTTTACACAGCAGTGATGAACATATTTCAGTCAGGACCACTTTAGACAAAAAAAACCCCTACATTTCCATTTGCAGTATTATATTTGGCTCTGTTGTTGGGCCTCTCTACCTTTCTTAGGCCTATGCGGAAAGCCTAAGACAGAGAGAGCAGAGAGGTTGCAGAGTGGCTTGCAGAGGAAGCAGCAATAGGAGGCAGGTCAGAGCAGTTTAAATACGGCGCTCTGAATGAGATTTGCCAATTGGTTGCATAGAAAGGAATCATGTGATCTATCAGCCGAACCCTTCCATCCGTCAGCTGCTCCATCAGTTGATTGGGCTGTTTGAGATCAGCGGATGTGAGCTGAGCTTGACATCATGTCCTGCCTGAATTAATGCTGTGCTCAGTTTTTACAATAAATATTTGAGTTAAATTATTTATGGTCACCATAAGAGGATGGAAGGAGAAGGAGGAGAGAAGCCTGGATACGTCACTGCAAACCTCCAGGTGTGCTCTTATGACATCAGTCAATGTCGCAACTGTCTGATTAAGCTGTTACTCACACATGCTGTCAACAGATTCCTATTTCACTCATTGTACAATACATTGAGCACATGCCAGCTTCATCAGCTGATCTTAAACAGCCCTGTCAGCTGATGAATCAGCTGGTTGATACAGTAGAAGGGAGTCAGCTGATAGATCACATGATACCTTTCTATGCAACCTTAGGTTGCCTTAGCCTTTGGGTTTTCATAAAAGCACATGGAAGGGCAGAGAACAGAGCCATACCACCAAATATCGTGCTGTAAATAGAAGTTAAGTTTTCTTTGACTAAAGTAATCCTGACTGAAATAGACACATACAGTAAACAGCCAGCCCGCGGTAACGTGTAGACCTCTGGCCCCCAGGAAGTAAATGGTAAATGGAAATAGACCTGCATTTGTATAGCACCTTCCTAGTCATCTGACCACTCAGAGCGCTTTTTACGCTACAAGTCACATTCACCCATTCACACACACATTCATACACTAGTGGCCAAGGCTACCATGCATGGTGCCACCTGCTACTCAGTTTTTAACACACTCACACACCGATGAAAGCATCATCAGGAGCAATTTGGGGTTCTGTAGCTTGCTCAAGGGTACTTCGACATGCGGACTAGAGGAGCCGGGGTTTGTGGAAGACCGGCTATACCTCTGAGCCACAGCCACCAGCCAAGTGCACTGGGTTTTGAAGCCAATTTTTGTAGTCACCAAACAGTGGAATGGCCCTGTGGCCCAAAAAGACTTTTTCCATAGAGTTACATGGTGGAAGAGACACCTGTAAATCAGTGGATACATTTTTTTTGTGCCACAGCCCCTGTGAAATTACTACTATTAGGATTTGATCCAGTAGGACAGGAAGTAGCTGGCTTGGCTGAAAGTCTCTAGTACACCTGCTCTATGGGCCGGTGCTGATCATCTGGGATATTTTCTTCGTGTCAGTTATTTTTTTTGGGCTTCATGCGCAGCTTTCATATGAATGAACAGGCCCCGCCTCCAATGCTGCATCCAGCTCTCTTTATACATCCATTGTAGGCCTGCCTACACACAGGGTGTGTTTGGAAGTACTTACTTTGAGTGCCGGAGCATACCCCCCGCACAAACTGCACCATTTGTAAATTCGGAGCACTGCTGCAATGTACTGTTTGGTTATTAAAAACACCACGCTCTCGAAGCAGCAGAGTGTGCTCTGGGCACTCTGGGAATGTCTGATTAATTTTGATGGCTCATT
The DNA here is from genome assembly GCA_029783705.1 of Chaetodon striatus. NCBI lineage: Eukaryota > Metazoa > Chordata > Actinopteri > Chaetodontiformes > Chaetodontidae > Chaetodon > Chaetodon striatus. Next base: position 9,606 of record JAPZEB010058860.1, read on the forward strand.
AATTCACATAAAAATAGAACGCTCTGTTTCTTTAAATAACCACACTCTCAAAGCAGCAAGATGGTGTGCAGGAGTGTTTATGTGTTGCTTGGCAACAGTTTAGTGCCAGTCCAGGTGCCAAAATATTTGTGTTGGCGGAGACAAACAGATGATTGAATAAACAACCAAAACTGGTTAACACACCCTGAAATTATTCACATGGAAAGTAACTTGTACTTGTACTTCTTTCTGTTGATTTCATTAATGAGGTCCTTTTTGCTTTTGCTCGAGTAGGTTTCTCACATGGTAATTTTAACTTTTACTGGAGTTATGTTTTAGTGAACTTTGATTTAAGTACAGATTTTCAGTACTCTATTAAACACAGGCTGATTAGCACTAAAGACAAAGTAGAGTAGAGTGAGGCTGATGGGAATAACGTCAGTTTTGCAAGGTGCTGGACAAATTTTTTATTTTTATTTTTTTTAAAACAGACCTGATGTATGCTCTTGGTAAAAAGTTAAGAAATCACTAAAAGTTTCTAGATCCATTCATCACTACAAACCTAAAGAGCCAACCTGCCTTTCTCTGTCTGGAGCGGAGCATTGAGCATACTGCTGACCTACATTACCACCCACTGAGCCATGCGGCGAGTTTGCCACTGTGCAAATCCCCTCCTCTTTACATTGAGGCCATGTGGTCTCCATGCACAGTCTCCGCCTTAACTTGGTCATTCAGAAACACATCGCGCTCCCGCCCCCCTCCTCTCTCGCTCTGTCCCTGCTGCTCTTTCTCTCTCTCTCATTGTCACACAAACACAGCTCACTCAAAACTACCCATGGGCTCACTCATGGTCAGAGCTGGGAAGAGCACTTGTCCTGGAGAGACCGGGAGATCTAGACTTGTATTTCCCTCAAAAGGCACCCGATGAACTCCACCTAGAGCTAAATGGAAGCATAACACTGAAGCACAGAGCCTCAGACTACAGACGTGAAGCGACCTTTCTCAGGTACTCTTTATCATTTCCCTCAGGGTCACAGGCAGCTTTTTTCCCCTGCTTTTATTATTTGTGGGTTTGATACATTGTGACTGTGCACTATCTGGTTGAATTTCTTGAACAGGAAACAAATGGTATCCTTGCTGTTCAGAGACAGCTGGGCTTTTGTGGTTGCACTTCTGCTTGGCGCCTGTAGCTGTATTATGTAGGCCAAAGGTTACCGGCTACGCTGCAGTGAGAGCAGCTATTTCCCTTGTTTAGTGTGTTTAGTGTGGTTAGTGTAACACCTCAGGGTGCTCTGTGATCCTTGCTATATTGTTTGAAACAAATATACTTTTCTTGTTCAAATATTTGAATGGATTGCACAATAACGAACTCTTTAAAAAGTTGCTTTGCCAAAATTAAACTGATATTAGATAACTAATTATTTTGCTATGTTTGATTTTGTTTGTTTGTTTTAGAATTTACAGCGTGCATCACTTCCATTCTCCAGCATCAAGTCGTAAAAGCCAAACAGCTTAACAACAACAACATTAAATATTTTTTACAGACATATCTGGTCTGATGGTCAGATAATCAAAAGACAAACACAAAATTATTTGCCACTGTGCCCACACCTCCCTGTTGGTGTTGTAGTGGGATAAAAAAAGAAACTTACTCAGCAGAGGTGACCAACAACTATTCCCTGCACTGCCAAGGTTTGGTCACACGTAGAACAAAAATACTTCCTGAGATATTTTTGAAAAACCACCATATGTTGTTGACAGCACTTGCTCTCTGCACCTGGGTTGATTTTTGCCTCCTCCTCATGTATTTACCCATCATGTCAATTCAACCCCTAACTTTCCACTACGCTCCTGAAATATTTTTTTATGATGATAATTAGTCTGTCTGATAGCTGATAGCTACTGTATGCCTATCATTTTTTCCTGTAGTGTCTCCTAGGAATAACATTCCTGTGCAACCAATCTGAGATAGTCTATCTCTTCCACAAGCCTCAGCCAGACAAAATATATATATATAGTTCCACTGTTTCTTTTTAAGATGAAACATAATACTGGAGGGTTGTGCCTGGTTATAGTCAAAGGTACGCTACTTTTTAGCCAGGCATTGCTGGAGGGATCGTAGTGTACCACTTTGGTCCAGACTGAAATATCTCCGCCCTGTTGGACTGCCATGAAATGCTGTTCATGAATCCTCCCTGCTGACCTTGGTGACCCCCTGACTTTTCATCTTGTGCTACAAGCATGTTAACATTTTAATTTTTACCTACACTGATGTCACGCTCTGCTCTCAATTCAGCGCAAATTATCAGCCTGGTGTTGGAGGTACAAACAAACAGGCTGCCGGTTTTTAGATCACCAAGACCAAATGTTTATCACTCTGAAATATTGCTATTTCCTCTGGTGCCAGTGCATAACTGTAGTGAAGTGCTGTAGTGCAGGACCTGCAAGAATCATTATCCCATGAAAAATGAAGACGAGAGCTCCAAATATTCATTTTTGCAATTCCTTAGCAGTAAAAAAGAGCCTGAGAGAAGAGCATACGGGGTGAACGGTTGTGCTAGAAACCACCTGGAAAATAAAACCCATTCATTGATTTGAAGATTCATGATTTTCTCGCAGGTAAATTATCTGCTAAATGAGCCTCTTTTAGGGAAACACTCATAAGTGAGGAAAAATAGGATTAAAAACTGTGTTTTATACCCACATCAAAGAGTTAGGGTTTGTAGTTTGCACCTCCACCACTGGTGTTAACCTGGTGTTTGCACCTCCAACAACATTGCGGCTTGGTCGCCACCCCCAAATGCCCATATGTGTGAAAGAGTTGGGAAAGCAATCAGGTACCCCCCGAGCAAAGGCCGCAATCAACCGCCATATAAGCAGGATGGTAAATAATTGTTGCAATGTCATGTTCAGTGGTACACCAAGAATTATGATGTGGTTCTGATCACCGGCAAGACACTGGATTGTAGGAAACAAGTGTCGCACACTCTGTCTCCATATGCATTTCTTTTCTTTTGATGACCTCACATTGGTGTTACAGATATTGCACCTTAACTAGCTACCATATCATATCATATCATATTGTATCGCATCTTATTGTATCGTATTACATTGTAGTGTATGATATCATATTGTATCACATCATCACAAGATCAAACTTGAAATTAGAAAGCATTACCGTCATCAACACATATGTTACCCAACAATGATCATTGCATACCTGTATATGACTGAAATATTAAAGAAAAAAATAAATTATTGATTTGGCTTGTAGCCTACAGCAAATGGCACCATTTTTAATTTAATGTTCACAAGCAAACTGTAGCAGCATGGTGGTTTGACATGAGCATTTTACCTCTATAATCGAGTACACATTACATAATTCTAACATCATGAATAGCATTACAAATCAAAATAGAGACTTGCCCCAAAAAATTAGTCAGACCTAAAAGTCAGTATTTTGGCTGTAAAAGCTGCACACTACTTCATACAACTCTAACATTTCACAGGCAGGGTCGGGGGGAAGGAGTGGTCATAAAAGAAATGCATTACATGACTCTTAGGTCATCCCCTCTTGGTGAGCATGGTGCTGTTATGGTGTGCCCAGTAACTCAGTGGGTAGCCCCCACCATGTACAAAGGCAGTGTCCTTGCCGCAGCGCCAAGGGCTCAACTCCAGCCCGTGGCCCTTTGCTGCATATTGTCCCCTCACTCTCCCCCTTTCTCACTTCAAACTGTCCTGTCACTAAAGGCAATAAAATTCTTTGTGCTGTTACAATCATTCCTTTGTTACAACCTTTCCCGGTCTCCCCTACAGAAACCCAGTCTGACCTTCATTCAAGAATTTGCATGCAAATGATAAGTGTGATGGTCCAACCACTAACTCTCAACTTCTGAGCCTCGCTGCATGTATACCCTGCACCTTGCTGCTCTGAATACAAAATACAAAGCAGTCACTTGAGTTCACGACAGCTCTTGTCTAATGCAGCTCTTGGTTGTGTTGTTGGAAAATATTCAGGAAAAAAATTCAGGGTTGATTAAGCAAACAAACTGCACTCAGTCCTATAGACTGACTTAAGACAAAGCACCGTCTGTAATTTTTGTTACAGCTGGGTTTAAAAGTTTAGCTGCAAATAGTTTTTAAGTAGTTAAAGTGCTGTTTAGGTTTGTCTATGTCCAATGAAACTGAAACCTGCACCACAGCCATTAACAGCAATACTACTACTGTTATACCAACAGACCGTTCATGTTGGTGTGTTCTTGCACCACATTTCTGTTTTAGTGAGGTTTGACGTTTAAATAGTAATTATATTTTTGAAAAAGAGAAAAAAAATTAATGAATAAGATCCATTGTGAGCGAATATGCTCTTCTCGTAGTACTGTTCCAGCAGTTGTCTTCCAGCACAATGACACCATTTATAGGATATGAACCGAACAGATGGTAAACATGACAGTTATATACTGTGGCTCAGTTACATTTTAGAGCAGTGGTGCCATCTTTTCCTTGTGTCCAACCCAAGTGGCACCCCTTGGGGCTGAAAAATTAAGCCAACTCGCAAGTGCCAAAAACTGCAGTTCTTTGAATGGCCACTTGAGGCAGGCTCCAGAAGTGAGTCAATCCCTATGGACCCCCATCTGAATTCAGATTCAGACAACTTTATTAACCCCTTTGGGGGCAATTTTATTATTTTTTTACACAGCTTGCCTTGCACACACACTGTAACATACTGTAACATGTAGACACATAAAGAAATGGGTAATAAATAAAACTCAAAAATAAAGGAATCTATAACTAATAAAAAAAAAGTGAAGAGACTGATTATCAGTGAAAGAGATAAAGAAAGATTTACAGACATTTACAAGATGAATAACAGAGGGAATAAAAGTTTTACAATCAGGTAAAGCATGACAACGCCCTGATAGCAACTGAGAAAATATGCTTGCAAGAGCATGTCCAGAAGAAGCTGAAATAGTTGTGGCTAATCTGGAGGATCTGTTGACTGCAAAACCGGTGCGGTCGTGTCACTCCTGTGATCTTAGATGCTATTTAGTTTCTGTCTTTCAGTGTGAGGCTGTGAAACCAGCAGATAAATAAAAAACACAGGAGGCTCTCAATAAAAGACTGATAGACTTGGCAGAGGATGACAGAAAAAGAAAAAAAGTTTATAGCTTTTGAACATTTACAGCCTGGTATAAAAGACGTTTTTGGTCTGTATTGTTAATTTCCCTGTTCGTGAAAACTGTATGGGGGTTGGATTTTTATATAACTCGCCTTTTTACTTTTTTTTAAGGCTTGAAGTTTCACATAATTAGGCAGGAGGAGGCTTTGAGTGACAGGCTGTCTGCCAATAGTTTCCTTGGCTTCTCAGTCAGATCCACCCCTCGCTTCTCTGCAGCTCCAGCCCCTTGTCCAAATATGTTCACCTGTGTCTACAAAAACCAAGATGCAAAGGCCGAACTGTTGAACTGGAGGCTTCAGTGCAGTAGTCCACAAAACAAAGTGTGATGTCACGGTAGCTACGTTCATTACTTTGTACAGTTCAGCTTTAGAACAAGGGAAGGAATTTCTCTAATGTGAAGAAACTGCAGGGTCCAGTGACTCGGGACACGACCTCTGACAGGGGTCATTGGGTTGAAGTCCAGCTGAAATGTGTTTGAGAAAGACGTTGAGTCGCTACATGTCATTTTCAGGGAGACACCCCACAGTTAAGGCCGGGGTATGATCGAAACAAGCTCATTTGTACAACGTGTTGTATAACGATGTCAGAGGGCAACAGTGTTTATAGCTGTCTCAAACAATCACTCTCAACAGTGTGAAACAGAGAGGGGCGAGACATGACTATTGGTCAAATATGGGGAGAGAGAAGTCGAGAGGGAAGTACAGACCCTGCTTACTTCCACACAGGAACAGACCAATCACTGTGTGATGTAAATGTGAATGTCACATTATCGGTTTTAGAAAACTGTCAGGTGCAGGCACCCCTAATTTCAATGTTAGAAAGGTGCACTTTTAGAGAACTATAATGACACCTTTAAAAAGCATACCTCCACCTCGTGCAGCCTGTCCACACAGAGCTTGTGCTGGTGCCTGGCAGATCTTGTTGCAAAAGATAAGTTGTGTCTATGAAAATCAGCAAGACTCTTTAGCAACGCTTCCTTGGAAAACATCTGCTCCCAGAGATAATTCATATGAGAAGGCAAACAGACCTCCCATTTATTTGAATTTACTGTGATCTGCTCAAGCAACTGGCAAACTTTATCTTTCCTCTGGCTGGATGACAATGCTGAACCGTGTCCTGAAGTTACATTGACATGGGAGACCGTTTTTACTTAGCAGCTTACATTTGGATAGCAAATTTGGGGCTCATTGTTTTGCTCAAGGACAATGACATGTGACTGACCCTCTATGTCGCCCGAGCTACAGCTTTCTTAATATGCCCTGATAAGTATTGTGTGTAAGTGTATGTGTGTGCCCTATAAAAGGTAGCATGACGGGTTAAACACATTATAGACTTGTATATGTTTTCTATATCACACAGCCTTTTACTGTCCAATAAACTCTGCATTTAAATGTAGTAAATGATTGGATTTAATCAAATAGGCCCCACATAGATTATGCCTGAGCCACCTGGGTACGAGGTGGGCGTGGGCCCAAAATGAGCATCTTATCTGCTGTCAACTTGGGTAAAGCCACCCATGTGGGTAGTTGGCATAGGGCCAATGTGGAACCTGTGGATAGGCCCATACAGTATAGGGCCTATATTGCCGTCCGTTTATAACCGATATGGGCCCCATATACAAATGTTGGCTAGGTTATATTTTACATTTACACATACATTAACTAATTGAAGTCTTTATCCGCCTTTGGTGAATTAATGCAGTGCCAATTTAAGTTTAACTAAGACTGCACTTTTTATTCAGTGATTGTTTCAGTGTGTATGTTTGCTGCTCACAGATGAAAATAAAAGATGCATCATGTTGTAAACGCACAAACCGCACTTTTCATCTCTGCATTTAAAGGCTCATCTTTGATTTTTTTGTAAGATTTTTAATGCAGGACTTTTACAGAGTATTTTTACCTTGGTATTTCTACTTTTACTTAAGTAAAATATCCAAGTACTTCATACACCATCACGAGCATTTTCAACAGATCGAGAGCAAAGTATTACCAGTTTTTGTTTCTACAGTACAGGACAGGCCAACCAAAAGCTGGCTCTAAATAGGGCCATTTGCGTTTTCATGTTGGCCACCATAGTTCTCCCACATGAGAATGAAAATGAAAATGTGTAGGTACACTGTACCATTTTTACCAGCTTTTCCAGTCATAGTAAGATCTGTATCTAATGAACACAGCTTGTGTATCAAAGATATACCAATAAATCACCCAGGCAGTTACATCGGTAAATATTAGTTTATTGCACATATATTATATTGATGTATATGTCAGCTGATCAGTAGCAAGACAGACCAGCACAGAAAGCACCTTTACGCTCCATTTATCATTACAGTACAGAGTTTGTCCACCAGAGAGCGCTGACACGATGAACTGAGAGATGTCCCAATCAGTGGGGTCTTTTGGTCACATCTGGAAAAAGATAAAGAAATCTCGGAGATCCATATCAACAGTGTGTGTGTCTGTGCTTTGTGTCATGTGTTTGTTATCTTAAATACTGAACAATGAAATATCAATATTAGTATCAGGCTCACAGATATTGGTCAGGCTAAAGTTTCCACTGTAATGCCACCACTCAAACGTGTTGTGCACAAGTTTTAAACACTATCCTCTTATTCTTCTTTTCTTGGCATCGTTATTCTAGGTCTTCTGGCTCTTAGAAGCTGCACGTACTAAACACATAATTGCAGACCTCCGGTGCTGATAACACATCCTCTGCTGATTTTCATAATTATCCTCTCACCAAATGATCCCTAAAACACTTCAGTAAAATTGTTTTGAGCATCTCGGTGTCTGAGGCTTTTAAACAGTTATGTAGTAGCACACATATTTTCCACTCTATTTGCTTCACTCCCACATCAAATCCAAGCCAGCAACACAAAAGCAACATTGATGGAGGAATTACTCTCATGCCCAGCGGCACTGACCCTGTGTTGACCTAATACAGCAAGACTGCTGGCATTGTGCGTTTTATGAACATTAATAAACAGTGATTAAACCATGTCAGTATTCCGCCTGTGGTTACAGATTATGTTATTTGCTTGGCACTGAGAATACGGAGAATGTGCTCTTTAGTGATTGTTTTCTACTGGAAATAAAATATACAATTAACATGAATAATTATAATGCGATAATACTACATAGTTTCAACTAGAATTACCGCCTCGTAGTTATGTACCACAGTTTACATCAATGTCTGCCCAGACTCATATGCAGCCATGACACCTCAAATCTATACAATCAGCACAGTTTTAAGATGGACAGTTAAAATTAGTGTCACCAATTCAGTATCTGACCAAATGTCTCCCCTTCTGTATTTGAGTTGTTGGCCAGAAAAAAAAATTATGTCGCAGTCAAGTTGACCTTTGACCTTTTGGATATTAAATGTAATCACTTCATCATTTTGTTCTGTTAGACAAGTGCAATTTTGTCATAATTAGTAGATGAATTCTCATTAGTTATGGCCGAAAACATGCCAGGTTATGGCCAGGTCACGGTGACCTTTGACCACCAAATTCTAATTAAATCCATCCTTGAGTTCAAGTGGATGTTTGTGCCAAACTTAAAGACATACCCTCAAGGTGTTCTTGAGATATTGTGTTCATGAGAATGGGATGTACAGGTGGACGGACAGACAGACCGATGGATGGATGGATGGATGGATGGATGGATGGATGGACACCTGAAAACATAATACCTCCATCCACAGCTATTATTGGCTTAAAGAGACTAAAAATGTAGTTAACCATATCTGTGTTGTAATCCTAAGTGCTATATCGTAGACTTCAAACCCAGTAAAACACTGAGACAGAAGCTTGTCCCCCCTGTTGACAAAACACCCAGGCAGAAACAGAGTAATGTAGTGTATGCAGTTCAATGCAGGCAGGAATGCGCAGATTTGTACATTGGGGAAACAAAACCTGAAGACCTGAAGAAGCCTCTTGGATGACAGGTGAACTGTCTCAGAGACACTCAAGCAAGTACAGTTGCCTAGGAAATAGCACATAGGGTTGACCATATCCTGTTACCCCACTGAAATTGTTTTTGTTTTTCACAGTGCAATGGACAAGTCTTACGTGCCAGAGGTCAAGTTCAAGCTGGATTTGGGAACAGCTCATCCTGCACCCAGCACCCTGAACAGAGGGCATTGGTCAAGCAAAATGGAGTTCCTCTTGGCTGTCGCGGGACAAATCATTGGCCTAGGAAATGTGTGGAGGTTCCCTTACCTGTGCTACAAAAATGGAGGAGGTAAGTTTTATTATAGTCAAAGAAATCAGGAACTAAACTGCTGCTTTCTTCAAAACTACATGTGCAGAATTTATTAAACAACTCAAACTGGGATAGCATGGAGACATTGAGATATAAATACAATTGGTGTGGCAGGAGAGGGGGGTATTCTTATTTGGTACTGTCAAAAATGCCTCCAAGGGGACTCAGAGCTCTACAAATACAAATTTATTCAATAATATTCTTTTCGTTATAACAAGGTCTTTAAAAAGGGTCTGTGAAAAACTACAAACAATAAAATAAATAACATTTGAATCACAAGAGCACCACAAAAAGAAATACTATCCCACAATGACAACAATTAATATCACCACATACAAGAAAAAAAAGCAATACCCTGATCATACTCCCACTTGGAAACCAGTAACATTCCCAGTGACCTAATGGAAAGCTTCACCAATGTCTGCTGAAGTGGGCGCAGACAAAACTGTGGAGTCGAACCGGCTGTGTTACAAAATAAAAATAAAATCTGCTGGTAAAAACAAGCAGAGGGGCGTGGAATGTGAACACAGAGACACAACAGTAGAGACAAAACCATGCAGAGACATAACACACGGAGCAGATACAGCAGGCAGTGGAGGTCCAGACTAAAGGTCAGGCCACCACAGTGATGCACAGCCTGGTATACAGAGACACATGCCTGCAGAGTGCACAGAAACACCAACTGAGAGTTACACTTGAGTTAAAAGTAGATTGATGCAAACAAACCCTAAAACCTGAGCCGAACCCTTTGCCCTAACCCAGACTACCGAGGGGGACACCAGAAAATTTGACTAGGGAACACATTTTGACTAATGCTGTCGATTAAACGCGTTATTAACGGCGTTAACACAAACCAGTTTTAACGGCGTCACATTTTTATCGCGAGATTATCGCTATTTTTGGCCTGACAAACTTTGTAGTTTTTTCACATGCTGTTGCAACAACTAGTAACGTTAGAAAAACTACAA
>JAPZEB010058920.1:0-19928 GCA_029783705.1 Chaetodon striatus
CAGTGACATACTGATGTCACGTGTTATTTGTGGGACCTGTACTTCTTCTAATATCCCCATAAAGAAAAGTTTTCATTTAGGTTTGTTATTTTTATTCTCTGTATTACTGCCTTGTATTTATTATGGTTTAATTGAGTGAAAAAAAAAAACATTTTGGAATTCTGTTTTTGAATGACTGACATCGCCAGATAGAATTCTGAAAGGGGCCAAGACAGAGACATGCATTACAAGTAGGAGGAGGAAAGAGAAAGATAGAAAGCAATAGGCTGACTGATGATGTCATGTTATTTGAGAACATGTTCAAATGTCACAAAGTCTACAAAAAAGTTATTAATTAATTAAGTAATTTAGTCTGTTTTATAGTAAACAGTTCAACTGAACATTTTTTGCCTGCCTATTTGTTCTGCTGACAGTTTTTCTTATCATTGAGATAATACTAATTTGACATTAAGTCAAAAAAGTAAAAGTAACTTTGCCAGTAGCAAGATACTTCTGCTTTTTTCTTGTAGCATAGCTTGCTACAGTTATCTGGGGGTAGCTTAAATGTAGGGAAACTTTATTTTAGTGTAGAGTAACTAGCTTAGCTTGCTACATTTTCTATGGCCTCATCCATATTGGTTTTGTCATTTTGTGCTGTGGTGCAGTTGGCACTGTAAAACACTGCTGAACAATGTCATTTTTGTAAACTGTAAACAAAAATGTGTTGTTATAACCCTAAAATTCTTTCTGCTGTGAGAAGCTGGCATCTCGTCACATTCAGCAGCGCTCTGTAAACTCATTTGACTGAATGTGTCTGTGGATAAAGTTTATGAGGATTGATTAACAGAAGTGTTCTTTGCTACACTGTGTCTCCCAGCTCAGATAGCTTTTATCCAGGACGTGGGTCAGATGTCATTGAGGAGGTTCCCCAACAGGTACTTCATACATTTTCTTTCCTCATAATGCAGTTAGATTCATGGGTGTCTCTGAGTCGTCATGATCCCAGAGTCTGAAATCCAAATAATCCAACCAGCCTTGTTACAGCAGATGGAGAAATGAGAGGAGTGAGGGACTACAAGTTTCAGGGTTTTAGGATTGGTAATGAAACATATTTATTTTCTCTGGTTGACTTTGTGTTCCCTGTACATGTCAAATCAAAGCTATGCCACAGATTGTTTCTATGGATCCATGTGGTTTAGCATACATCATGCTGATTTAGAATGACGTTGAGGAGTCCTGATAACGAACATCTGTTATTTACTTTCAAACATAGTTTTTTAACCCCAATGTTGTAAACTATATCTTACATTTGTACTCTGTCTTTATTTCTGTCTTTGACTTTGTGTTGTGTGTGGGCAGATTAAAACTGGAGGCTCTGACAGACAAAGAGCCAGCCCAGCTAGAGGAAGACAGCGGGGAAGAAAAGGAGGAGGAAGAGGAACCTCAGTGTGGGGGTGAGGAGGGTCTGCCAGCCAGTCAGCCCCAACCCACAACAAGCCAAGTCCTTTTGGAGGAGGAGGACCTGATCATAGAGGACTATACCAGTGACTAATACACAAAACTCTGCCATACATTTGCTGTCATACTGTCACACAGTTTCACCTCTTTATTGTCAGTGCCTTTGTTGCCTTAGTTTTTTAATAGAGTTTTTGGTTAGTATGGAGGAAGATTAGCGCCATGAAAAATATTAAAATGAGTTCTGAGATTCATTTTTGAGAAAAAACATTGTTACTGTTAAAACGTTCACTCTTTTTGCCCACGGAATTCTGACTTCAATCTTTGACAGCTTTGACTTTTTTCCACATTTGTAAGACTGGTCCCAGAACTCAAAGAACTCTACATGTAACCATAATGTCTGGTATTACCAGTACTTTAGCGTTTTTGAGGTTTCATCTGTAAAAGATGTGATACATTTTTCAAACAAGCTTGTTGTCCTGTAGAACCTGAACTGAATGTGATTCTATAGCTTTAAACAGGCTCATAATACTATGAAAGTATGGGGATTAATTGTAATATTCTCCTGAAGTGACCCTGAACAGTTCACTTGTACCAGTTGAAATATTGTCAGTATTTATTTGTTCTAAGTGCAAAGTGTTCAGCATTTGTTTTTGTACTTAACATCCTTTTGTTTCTCTGAGTGACTGTTGAGCCTAGATTAACCTGTAATTTAAGACTGCCCAGGAACAAGCCCAACCTTTAACTGACATATTTTGTTACCTTGAAAGGATGGGAAAATAAGGAATATTACAGTAAAAGTTGTTTAAATCTAAATAAGCCTGTGAATAAAAATAATGTGTAAAAGGTGATCACTGGGCCCTTTATTTGAACATTATCTGGCTGTTACACTCTCCTTTCACACACCCCTTCATCCAATATTTACTCAACAGTTTCACATGAGGCTCCTTTAAATATTCCCCGTGGTGATAGTGACTCGCTGACTGACGCTGGAAGACGCTAAACTCATTTCAATTTAAATTCAAGAAATTATTCGACCTTAAAAACTTTTTTAAATATGTTGCCCCAATAATGCATATGTATGCATTTAATGCTGTTTTCCTTAGGTTCAATGTGGTGCATCAGTGTATTTTCTATGTTGTTTATTTTTACGGAACGTTATTAATTAGTTATTGTTATTTGTGTCCTTACAGCGCCGTGCTTTCTTTTTGTATAAGAACCATCTGGAGTTTATTATGAAAGGAATGACCGGATGTAGTTACTGTCTGAGCTTGACGCAGCAGGTGGTGTTCAGACTGCACGGCTGGCGCAGGAAGGATTCACCACACAGTGTCTGTGAGCGGCCCTCGATTCATATATTGAACTTGTTGGAGGTGTCACTTCGTAGGTAGCACTAAAATAAAACTATACCAAACTTTGTTTTTTGACCGCGTGTCGCTGGAGGCTGTAAAGCACAGAGGAATACCACATTTACTGCCTCAGAGTCGCAGGTAAGAGGAAGTCATTTATCAAAGGAATTATCTCTGAAAGTTAGGGAACTTTTTTCTAACACATATGTACGTATATGTATGTATGTAGCTTTTAGTTCAGGTTTTGTTCGTGTGTTTTGTATTTTCATAAATTAATAGTCTACAGACTAAATTGATGATGTCATCTGGAGCACAGCTGAATAACTGAAATCGATATTACTGTATGCATAAGAGTTTTCGATGGGACACTGCAAATGATCATGGGTTAAAGGGGTTAAAAGTAGACTGCTTTTTTTCTCAAAGGGTCACCATTTCTACAGTTAAGAAAACACTGGCACAGTGCAGAGATAACACTGGAACCAAAATACGTTATACGTAAGCAGTCGGCTTTACAGTCGACTTTTCACAAATATTCATATGAAGCTTTTTACACACCGAACCTGCCAGATTTCTGACATCCAAAATCTATAGAAAATGTGAAAATAATACTAATATGATATCAGTCAAATTCATCTTTAACTTTGTGTGCGTTTTGTCTCTTTGGTAAATGAAGTGCACTCAAATAGGGTTGCAACGATAGACCAGTTTTAAGGTATGCTATCATATGAAAATTGATGATTATCATACCATGTCCATTTGCTTATCTACAATACTGAGAAAAAAAATACAACTGGAAGAAGTGTCTCAACTATATTTTAGTTGTTTTCAAAGGGAGACTTTTTATACATACTTGCATAAAAGTAGTTAGAAAACGTTTGGTCAACTAAAGATAACCCTATGTTTTCATTCCTCTAAGGGTCATTCTGACTTATGATAATAATAATAACTTTGTAATACTATGATACCATGTAACAGCGATATTTTCTGAGATGGTTATTGTACCATGAAAATCTCACAATGTTGCAACCTTACATTCAAAGTATGAACATAGGGAGGTTGAGAGGAAGATAAAGTCAGAACAGAAAGAATCGGAAAGGATTTAAGAGTTGCTGGATTATTCATATCATATTATGTGTATTCTTAACATGATATTAACATTCAATTTTCGAATATTACAGTTATTGCTGAAACTGGTATATCGTGACCACCTTTATTCAAATAGAAAAAACTGCAGGGGAGACCGAGAGCAATTGTAACATCTTAAATTGCACCAGTCAGAAACAACACAGAACCATGAAATCATTATGCACATGGTCTGGGATAGTGATGCGGGTCAACCCACAACCTACAGGTCCTGTGTTAAGCTTGTTAGAAAATATAACAGGTTTCAGGCAGGCAGGTTATTATGTGACAAAGCAGTGTTCTGAAGTGTTCTAACCCTAACCCTAACCCTAACCCTGAAGTTAATAATAATTTACAGAAACGTTGTGCAGTAGTTCACCTTCCACCTTCTCTTCCCCTTTCTCAGTCTCTCTTTAACACACATTACTGATAGCTTTATCGTCAGTGTTGCTATGTTCATGGTTTCTGTTATCCTGTTTTTGACCAGGAAAATCAGTTCAAACATATTTAAATCTCTCCGTTCATAATGTCCAAGAAAAATATTTCCCTCTGAGAATAAGTAGGCCTTACTCCGTTTTACAACTGCAAGCAAGCGTCTCTCTGGCCACACTGTATCTGCTAATACACTTCTGTTACGTCATGTAAATAAACCCCGTAGGATATCAGCTGTGATCATACTTAAGATATAACCACTTAAAAGATGGGTGAGTACTTGCTGTCTCTGTACATTTCTACTTTTTAAAGAGACAACACACAGTTTATATTGTGACAGACAACATAACCAACAGCATGTAGAACACAGTAACAAGTTACCTACATGAACAAATAAATTGTATCCTAATAGTTTAAAGGGTTTTTGAGTAATGATACCAAAACCAAAACCAAAAATTGTTTCATTTGTTCCTGGTCTCCCCTGTTGTAGTTTTAACCCTTCTATACAGAAAGTTTGGTGTAAAAAGTATCAAAAGAACTGTGCTGTGATTAAGGTCAAAATGCAGAAAACATTGTGGTACAACATCATGTTATCTAATCTATGAATATTTTCAGCAACAACACAACATTCTCATGCCACATGTTAATAAATGACTGACAGCTAACTGAACACATGTTCTAGTGAGAAACAGCAGGTGAGTTGGTTGCAGTGACCCAGACCACAGCAATAAGATAGTTAGTAAGTTAGTATTGACCTAATCCCCACAGTGTCCCAGACCATTAAGACACTGTTTATAGATAACATAACCACACAAAAACATGGTGTTGTGATCTATTTTGATTTTGTGAAATTTAAAGGATAAGGGGTGACTTAATACCAATAAAGCAAAAAAGGGGATAAAATGCAAAGGAATTCCTTCACATTGTTGTAAAAAATCATATATGGTTTGGTGGTTTTAGTAGATCCATACTGTGGTGAATGTAATGTAAGGTCTGACTTGGAGCAGATGCAGGAGGTCAGTGAGACCCACAGCCTGGATGATGACATGGTGGATGGAGATCTGGGTGATGGAATGGAAGTCAGAGCAGCGCCCAGCTCCATAAGGATGAAGAGCCAGAGCTTTGCTGGTCTCACAGACAGCCTGCTGTCCAGATCAGAGCTGTTCAGGAGCGGCAGCCATGTGGGAGAGGCAGCCTGGATCCCTGGACTAAAGGCTGCAGAGAGGCAGCAGAGAGCCCGCTGGAAGCTGCCGCGCTCCAGTAAGAACCTCTGTAAACTGACCCTTTACTGTAACACAGGAGCTAAACAAGGATCAAATGGCAAGATGGGCAAGATACCATCAGATCACCTTTTTTACCTTCGATTGGAATAGCAGACTTTGGGGATGCACAATAATATTGGCACGTCATTGGTATCGGCTGATATTGACTTTAAAATGAACAATGACTATTGGCCAACATGCTTTTTCTTATTTTGCATAATGAATCATATTACATACATTGAAAAGCATTATATTTCTTGTTTCCATCTACTTGTGGGCCACTTTGCAAGAGTATGCAGGCATTATATGATGTTAATTCTACTACATAAGAAATTGATTATCTCTAAAATAAGATGGGGAAAATAAATGGATATATCAATATTGGTATCAGTTATCGGTCAAATAAGTTGTTGTATATCATCATATATATGTCGGTAAAAAATCAAATATCTTGCATCTCTAGCAGGCATCACTTCATTTCGCCTAAAGCAAAGTGGAATACACGATACTCTGAAGTTGCCTACAAAAAACATCTTTAGCAGTTTTTTATTATGGTCTTGGTTTATCAGGAAACTAGTCTTTAAACTGACTCTAGTGCTAATTGGACAGCTAGCGTACAATTAAGTTCAGTAAGTTTGGAATTTTGTAAAATATTTTGGAATTTTAGGAGTTAGCTAGTTAGGCAGAATAAGTGGGGAGATCTGTAGGTTGTTCTGAGCACTGCCGTTTCTGCAATGGTAATTGATAATATACAAACTTGGCTTTTATATGAACACATAAGGAGGTTTTTCTGCTAAGATAAATACCTTTCTGTGCTAATTGTATATAAACTACTGTTCAAAGAAGAGATGTATGATAATGGATGTTTTTGCCAATATCTGATATATAACAACTCATTTGACCAATAATTGATACAGATATCGATATATCCACCTCTTTTTCCCAACAAATTTTAGAGATCTAGTCTCTTCTCTAGTGGAATTAACATCATAATATGCATGCATGCTGTTATCGTGATGGGCCACCTGCAGATGGAGACATGAAATACAATACTTTTCAATGTATGTAATATTAATTCATAGTGCATAATAAGAAAAAGCATGTTGGCTGATTTTGTTTATTTTAAAGCCAATATCAGCCAATACCAATGACGGGCCAATAATATTGTGCATCCCTAGTTTGGTTTGGAATCAGCTATTTTATTGATATTTTACCTCTTTCCTTCGATAGTCACTATTTTAAAATAGGTAAAAACAATATAATTCAGACACAAAATATATTATTTACATTTGAAAGAAAAGAAGACGAATGAAATGATTCAAATTTCATGTAGCTGATGCCCTCACAGTGTTGCATAACAGGGAAGAATACTGTGTAAACTTGGATTTTTAATTTATTTTCCAGTCCAGAAAAGTGTCATTGACCCTCAATCATTATTAAACCACAATGGTGCAACTGGGCTCTAAATATTGAGTTAGGTGCAGTTTTGTGTGGGCCCTCTGCAGTCTAAGTGGTAAATAGATTGTACAGGTTTAAACTATGATTTGTCAGTCCATAGAATGTTCAGGGCATAATTCCCGATCCAGTTTCAACAATGCTAACCCCAGACTAACCTTGTGTTTCTACTGTGAAGTTTGAAAAAGAGGTTTGCTGAAGCAGCCTATTGCCTGTTAACTTCAGCATGCTGTAGGCATTTTTGTGCACTTGCACCTGTTTAAATCTGTACACATTTGATTCTAAGCTTCTGTTTTTTTTTTTTGTCAGTGACCGGTGATTTCCTCTATTCATATTTAAGTGTTGCTCAGAGTTATCTATGTCTCTTTCTGCTCTTTCAGTTGTCAGTCTGGTCAAATCATTGTACAGCGTTATATTCTCCATGTACAAATCAAACCCTTCATACAAAATAGCATCTATTTGTTAATAAGAAGAAGACCCATTGAAACAGATATGTCCCTCGAAAAACAGCTAAAAGAGAGCCAATGTTGGACTTCGATTCTTCAGGTGAACACAGACACCACTCCAAATGATTGATAATGTTGTTCTGCATCTGTTGGATGTGTGGATAGGACAACACATTATCCATACCAACTTTATAATCCAGTGAAAGGTGTTGGCTGTGCATCTCCCAGCCAGTGTTAATGTTTCCCTGCTCCTTGATGGCCAGCTTTAGTCTTAAAGAGGACATATTATGCTCAAAAAACATATGAGCATTCCTCATGCTCTATGTGATGGAGCACCTGTATTTACCTTATGTCTCAGAAGGCTACATTTTAGGGTCTCTTTAAGACGCCTTGATGATTTTTATATTGACATATTGTATGGCTGACATAATGTCATATGTTACTGCTAAGATTTGATTTACACTGTTGCAACGGCATTGTAGAAGTCTTTTGCACAAAAATGTAGCTGCGATTTCCATGGCTAAATTAAATTAAATAGTTTTCCCGCAGTTATGTAAACAACTAAGTATATTCCAATCACAAATTAAACCACAAACTCCAAACCCAAGTGTTAAGCCTGTAACAGCCTTTTGAAGCTCTTTGAAGATGTAACTTTGAAAAGGTGTCTTTGCTCTGAATGTATAAAGCTCCAGCTGGTTCTCACACATACAGACATTTTCTGTGACCTCTAAAGCATGAGTATGCTTTGTGTAAATCATCAGGCTCCCTGGGTGACCTGTCCAAGGATGAGCTGAAAGACAGACTACAGGAAGCAGCTGAGGTAGAAAAAAAAGACAAAGAATAACTCATATAACTGTGTAAACTTAACTACAGCCTGGCAGTCTCTAACTGTTGGCTCTGCTGTGTTGACAGGTGATAGATGTGTTATGCTGTGAACTGGAGGTGGCACATCGTTACCTTGAAGGCAAATATGAAGCCCTGAAGATTTTACAGGGGAAGGTAGGTAACACGTTCATACTGAAGTACTGCATCTTACTCCTCACCGTTCTAAAGTTCAGCTGGAATCACAAGAGTTCCCAGACAGCCGGTGAAGCAAGTGTCCATCAATAACGCTGCTTAGCTGGCATCCTTATTACCTAATGGTAACAGTGGTTTTCAATGTTTTTGCCATGTGACCCCTTAAGATAAAGAAATGTCCACTTGCTCCATGTTTCCTGATGGTTTCTGCCATTAACTGACAAAGACAAAAGAGCCAAAAATTGCTGCTCAGTGGAACAATGAAGCTTGTGAAGAAAAGGTTGTGTTAGAAATAATGACCAAAACTTTTAAAGTAGTGTCCTTTTTTTAAAAAAAGAAAGAAAGAGAGAAGGAAAAGGAAAGTGGAATTTAAACTTTTCCCAGTTCTAGTCTCACATCTCCCTAACATAAAGGATACGGCTTGTGATATTTTGTGAATTTCTTTCTGCCAACACTTTCCTTTGCCTCAGGAACAACTCTGGCTTTTTCAGCATGAAGTTGCTCCAAATGATGTGCCTTCCAGTCCCTGATAGAGTTTAGGGAATTGGGTAAAATAGTCATCTTTGGACAGTTCTACACACCTACTAATGTACCATCATATTATGTGTAAACATTGTACAGTGACAAATGCAGTGAGACAGATTGTGAACACGAGTCATGTATGAAACATCTTTTTTCTCTGAAGTCTTGGAACAGTTTTTTTTTCTGACAGAAGGGAGTAATACACTGAAATGAAATCCTGCAAAGTCTTAACTTTGTTCAGCCGATGACTGAAAACTGCTCTTCTTCACGCAGGCCATTCTTGACAAAGCCACGAGTCACACTAAGAGTCTGCTGCAAAAGAGTGAGGCGAGGGCTAAAGCTCTGGAGAAGGTAAGTGTGAGTGCAGGCTGCTCAAATAAGGGCTTGGTCTGTTTGCTTTAACATTCTGCTCAACAGTCAGGAACTAACTGCTTTCTTCCTGTTTATCAAAGAGTAAAGGAAACACAATGACACAAGAAAAAGAAATGGTGCTAGAAATATATACCTTTATATTTACTAACTATTTTATGATCAGCTTACACACACATCTTTACATATACATCTTTCATTTAAATATACAAATTAAATTTTAATTAAAGGGAAGCTTTGGTATTTTTTTGTCAGATTGACTTTTCTTCTCTTTATAAACAACATCAAACAGCTCAGCACGACACTGGTCCACACAACCATCAAGAAAAAAAAAAGAGAAAAGGATGAGGCATTTAGATAGAAAAAGATACATTCAAAACAACAGTACAGTCCATAGGTGCATTGTCTATAAGTCAATCCAGCATGATGCTTGCAACTGTTGAAGCCACAGTAATGTTTGAGAAACGGAGGTAAGGAGTCCATATTTCCATGAATCGTCCCTTTGTAGAATGAAGCAAACATGTCAGGTATTCCAGAGGAAAACACCCCATGATTATCTTGTGCCAGTTTGCCTTAGAGGGTGGTTTGTCACTTATCATGACAAAAAGATATTTTTCCTCACAGCATATGCAAGAATGTCATATAACCTGCTAGAGCAACCAGCAATAGCATCTTGACACGGGCGACCAAGAAGCAAAGAGGTAGGATTCATACGTAAGGCAACACCAAAAATTTTCCCCATATCCTGTAGAATGTCTACCCAGTATGCTTGAATTTTAGGGCAGTGCCAGACACAATATGTATATGTTCCTACTGAGATTTTACACTTTAAACACAGAGGTGAAACTTGGGGGTTCATTTTATGTCTTTTACTGGGAGATATTTGCAGGCGGTGCAGGATTTTATATTGTAACAATCTAGTATGATTACACACTGACATCTTCCTTGTATGGCTCCATATCAGATCCCATTCATCCTCATCAATATTTACACCAAGTTCATTTTGCCATGTTTGTGCAGCAGCTGGAATATTTAACACATCAGTCTGATTTAAAACATTATAAAAGCGAGTAATGGATTTTCGAGTTGGACACTGCAGCAGTAACTGCTCTACTGGTGATATTGTGGCATTAATATGAAAAGTGGTTTTTCTAATCACAAAATCTCTGATCTGTAGGAATCTAAAGAAGTGGCATCTGGGGAGATTATATTTTGTTTGGATTTGTTCAAATGATAACAGGGATGACCCCTCAAATAAATCACACACTTTCTTTATTACCTGGGCTGTCGCAGTGCTAAATCCAGTGTCAATCATGCCTGGTTTAAAGTCCAGGTTACCTTGAATTGGAATCAATAGGGGGGTTAAATTTGACCGCCCCTCAAGTTTTCACATAAGAAACCACGCCTTTAAAGTATTGGATATTATGGGGCTGTTGTTACATAAATTCTTAGCCAATCTCAAATTCTTACAAGACAGGAGGCCCAATAAGGACCAAGGAATCTGTGATGATTTGAGGTCTAGCTAAACAGAAGTAGGATCTCCCTTAACCCATTCTACTATAAATCTCATTTGAGATGCCAACTGATATTGTTTGATATTGGGAACATCTAAGCCTCCTTTTGAACTAGGAAGCTTCAGTGTTGACATTTTGAGCCTAGGTTTTCTCTTGTTCCAAATAAAGTCACTCAACCAACTGTTAAGTAGCTTCAGTACATTGTTTAATAGCAGCAAAGGGATCATCTGTAAGGGGTATAATAACCTGGGCAACACATTCATTTTGATGACAGAAATTCTGCCTAGCAGTGAAAGAGGAAGTGGGCTCTGTCTTTGAAGGTCTTTTTTATAGTATCTAGGAGGGGGGTAAAGTTGGCCTTAAACATCTGATGAAACATTGGAGTAATCTGAATACCCAGATACAGAAACCCTGACATGGACCAGCAGAATAGAAACTGGACTAAGGAATTTGTTTTATCTCTGAGGGTTCCCATTGGCATTGCGATAGACTTTGAGAAATTGATTTTGTAGCCGGAGAAGGCACTGAACAAATGGATTACACCCCTTATAGTTGGATCCCGTCTAATAGCCTGAGCTAAAGGCTCCACTGCAAGGCCAAAAAGGACGGGGCTGAGAGGGCAGCCTTGACGTGTTGAGCGGTGAAGTTGGAAGCTGTCTGATCTATAACTATTTGTGATGACTGAGGCAAATGGTTTGTAATATAATAGTTTAATCCATTTTATAAAATTTTCACCCAAATTAAATTTGTGTAAAATACAGAACAGATAAGGTCATTCTGTACGGTTGAAGGCCTTATCTGCATCCAGTGAGATGACAATGCTATAATTTCTTGTGTTTGGCAGAGGTGAATAATGTTTAAGAGCCTTCTAAGGTTGTGACTAGAGTTCCTGCCTTTAATAAAGCCAGTCTGGTCTTCCTTAATGATAGAGAGCAAGACCCTCTCCAATTGCAGTGCTAATATATTACATGGCAGCTTAAGATCTTGATTTAGGAGAGCAATAGGTCTGTAACTTGAACAGTCCTCAGGGTTTTTGCCTTTTTTAAGGATTAGAGAGATGTCAGCTTCCATTAATGAATAGGGAAGGCTACCAGATATAAAAGAGTGTTCTAGCATCTCCAAGAAAGGATCCACCAGCATATGATGAAACTCTTTATAAAATTCAGAGCTAAGGCCATCTGGCCCAGGTGCTTTACCTGACTGTAAACTTTTGAGTGCCAAAATGGTTTCTTCTCTGGAGATGGGAGCATTTAATTCACATTTCTGAGCATCAGAGATGGTAGGGAGAACTACACCTGCCAAAAAAAGATTCGATCTTTTCTGAAGTCCACAAAGGCTAGTGTGCTTCATACAACTGAATATAAAACTGCCTGAAAGCACTGTTGATATTTTTGTTTCTGTCGAAGTAACGGGAGCCATTTGTGTCTAAAATTGAGGGTATTACTTGGGGGTCTGTCTTAATTTTGGTTAGGCAAGATAAATACTTGTTAGGCTTATCACCATATTCATATAACCTTTGCTTTGAAAAGAGAATAGCGCTCTTGGCTTGTTGAGTTAACAAGGCATCTAAAGCAGCCTGTGCAGCACACTTCCTTTGTATTAGTAAGGGGTCGGATGATGAACCAAGTGTTCCCTTGATGTCCATTAATTCTTTTTCAAGTTTTAATTGTTGTTCCAATTGCTTTAATTTTTTTGAGACTGAGTAACCTATAATTAGACCTCTGATAAAGGCTTTAGATGTAAGGAGGGGTTGTTGTTAGATTTAGAGTTAATAGCAAGAAATATCTTAAATTCGCTTGTCAGATAAGAGATAAATTTCTCATCTTTCAAAAGATGTGAGTCAAATCTCCAGCATCTGCTCTTTGCAGGGTCCCCACTAATGGCTAAGTCCAGGAGTAAAACTGCATGATCACTGACAACAATGTTTCCAATCTCACAGGACATAACACAGTGCACCAATGATTTGGGAATGAAAAAATAATCTGTCCGAGTGTGGCATTTATAAGGGGGAAAATAAAAGGTGAACTCTTTTTCAAATGGATGGAGAACACGCCATGCATCAACTAGATTAATCTCTTCACAAATGGCTGAAAGGGCATGAACCTGATTTGTCAGAGGTGAGTTTCGAGATGGATGTCTGTCAGTTAAAGGATTGAGTTAACAGTTAAAATCACCTCCCACTAAAGCCACTGCTGAGGATAATTCTGTAAGTTCTGAGAATGTTTTTGTTAAGAAGTCTGGGGTGTAATTTGGTGGGCAATAAACATTCATAACTGTGATTTCTTCACCCTGAGAAACACCCTTAATAATTACAAATCTTCCATATTTATCCTCGACACAGGCCTTTAATTGAAAGGGTAGATTCCTATTTATAAGTATGACTACTCCTCTGCTGTTGGTAGTAAAGGAGGAGAAATAAACTTGGCCAACCCAGCCATGTGCAAGTTTAAGATGTTCATTGTAGATGTGACTCTTGTAGTAAGGCTACATCAACTCTCTCCCTTTTCAATAAATCAAAAACCTTTCTCTGCTTGACATTACCCCATAAATCCCGTACATTCCAAGAACAAAATTTTATCTTATTAGACAACATTCACACAAATAGGGACTTGAAAGATTAATTCTCCCCAAAAGCAAACTCAAATACAGGACAATGCACCGTATTTTGCACCGCTGAGTCTTTTGGTCAACCAACATCTGTAACCACTTTAACGTGATAATATAAATGTGATAGACCATTACTGAGCATGAAATACAAGCAAAAACACAGAACCACATACATTAGGAACAATGAAAAGAAAATAATTTGGGGGTCTCTCCCCAGTTTACATGGGGATTGCTGATCTGCGAGGCACCTGTAAGAGGTTAAGTAGATTCTTCATACTTCCAACTACCAGTGCACAAACAATCAAAGCAAGTCGCATAATTCAGTTGACTGGGGGCAACTGAAACACCGCAAAAATCCCCGTGTTACAAATCCAACATTCACATTAATGAAAGCAATGATGTTAAATGTGTCACGGTATCTCCCATTTAATCAGCTGGACAGCAGTGGGTTGTGCCTCGGCAGGCATGTACATCGTTTGAACTATATGTAATAAGAAATGATCAGCAATATAAACATTTAAACTAAATACGTCATAATAAAGGATCCAAACTTGGCTCTGCCACCGGCGTGTTCGTCATTATCAGCCCTGGCTTGCTAAGCTGGACACAAATGACAGGGCATCAGTCGGGGAGAGAAAAGTTTTCTTTGTGCCATTAAATGACACCTGTAGCCTCGCCGGGAAAAGCATGGAGTATTCTGCCCCGATATCTCTGAGACATTGTTTGGCTTCTGTGAATTCCTTTCGCCTCCGAAGCACTGCGGCAGACAGGTTGTTAAAAAAGGTAATCTTCTTTCCCTCCAGGATAATATCGCCGCCACCTGCTTTGCGCCTCACAGCTGCCATCACTTTTTGCTTGTCAGGAAAGGAGTGAAATCCTGACCGGGCGCGGCCGCTGGTCATTGCCTGGCTTGGGCGCTAGGGACCGGTGAGCCCTTTCAAGTTTGACCCGGCCGTCCTTGGTCTCCATGTCGAGGAATTCTGGCAGCCACTCCACAGCATTCCTCCCCTCCATGTTCTCTGGGCCATTAAAAATCTGTATGTTCTTTCGCCGTCCTCTGTTTTTGAGCTCGTTTATGTGATCCATGAGGGATTCAACTTTCCTCTCGAGGGCTAGCATTTTAGCAGCTTGGGGCTCATTAGGCGTCTCCACCTGTAGCATCCTTGCCTCTACCTCGTCAAGTCGGTCGTTGGCCCTCCTTAATTCGGTGTGTGCGAGGACTGTTTTAGCCAAGGGGTTGAGTTTTTCGTTAATAGCCATCATTATTTTGCTTGTCATTAACTCAGATGCTTTGGCGAGCCCAGGTTCCAGCTCCATCTCGTTGTCATCTTCCTCCTGCTTGTGGCCTTGC
The DNA here is from genome assembly GCA_029783705.1 of Chaetodon striatus. Lineage (NCBI taxonomy): Eukaryota > Metazoa > Chordata > Actinopteri > Chaetodontiformes > Chaetodontidae > Chaetodon > Chaetodon striatus. The sequence goes on from JAPZEB010058920.1 coordinate 14,881, forward strand.
TGGGCTAATGTTGTAGCTGCGCTATCGGTGGTCTGCTGTCGCGGTTTGCTGTTGCCTTTATCCTTGGAACACGGCATTGTCTGATGTTGTTTTGTCCAGAAATGTTCCAGGGTCATAATACTGCATCGGCAGTGCAGAAAAAACACGTATCTGAAGTTAGAATATTAAGTATATGGTAGGTGTTTGCAGAGCTCCCTCAAGTTCAACCGTCTCCTAAGCCGCCATCCTGTCACCCCCCAAGCTTTGGTATTTTTCAGCCTGGACCCTGTTTTCCCATGTTTTTGTGTCTAAGTGACTAATGGAGACAACAGTTTTCTAAAATTGGTCCAGTATTGAGAGTATTATGGTGCAATTTACGGGCTTGTTTTGGCCACTGAAAGGCTTGTTTTGGCCACTGAAAGGCTCAGATTGTTATTATGAGTGCCTGACATTAAGGAAAAGAGCAGAGTTTGAGAGAGGAGTGCTGGGAAGAGTTTGCTGTGTCAATGTCATGGCTAAACATTTAGCTGATTATGACAAAGTCTTTGAGATTTTACAACAAGACTTGGTTACACACACTAACAAACAGACTGGATAAGCAAAGGGTAAGGCAATTGTTTCATATCTCTGTAGGGGTCATTCTGGAATGTTGTGAGACACTTCTCACAACAAACTGAGCCTGTCAGTTACAAGAACAAGCACTTATAGTGGATGTAAATCGACAGTGCACAATTGCTGGGATTACACTGCAGCCTGTTTTGTTGCGGCAGCTGCACCGCTCTCTCTGAGTGCTGGACCAGTTTCAAAAATTGTTGTCTTCGTTAGTCACTTCGACACAAAAACATGGGACAATAGGATGAAAAATACCATTTCTAAAAATTCCCTTTAGGTTAGGAATAAAAAATTGAAAATTGAAAATTCAAAAGTTATCTTAAAGTATATGACTTTGAGACTGACTGGACATTTAGATAGGTATTTTAACACTAGAAAATGATAATTGATGATTCATTCATAAGAGTAGTTACTGAACTCTTCACCTCTGAAAGAAATTGGTCATTTAATAAAAATAGATATGAAGAATCAAGTTAGTAACATGATAGTCAACAGGATACTTTTAAGTGGATAACATAAAGTTAGTCTGGATTAATTAAGCCATGCTTGGAGAACAGGGACCAGTGAGGAAGTTCATAGTGTATATGGCCATAAAAAAAGATTTTATTATAGTAAAGTTTGGGGACTTTATCTTGGGGCTTACATATAAACTTGTATATAGAACTAGATGCATGCGACTTGGTGTTATGTAAAATAGGAGTCATAATTCAAATATGTTGCTACCATTTCTTGCAGGAGGTGAACAGCCTGCAGTGGGAACTCAGCTTCAGCCAGGTCCAGATGAAGAAGTCTCAGCAATCCTGGGAGCAGAAATACAACAGGTTCAGATTTACACCACACAACACTCATGTCTGTTTTTTTATTGGTTTGTATTGTAACTTTCCTGTTGTTGTTGTAATCAGAATGTTGAGTGAGAACAAGGCTCTAACTGACAACCTGGAGGAAAGAGAGAGGGAGATCCAGCACCTCCGGACGGAGAATTCCGGTAATTACTGAATAATGTAAAATCATTTTGAGGTGACCTAGACATGTCTGCACATATTATCTCCACCTGTGAAGTCAAGTAGATCTGTCTGCCAGTGTGCGGAGTCACTGAACCTCATGCAGCTCAACCTCAGTGTGTGACTCCAACTCACCAACACTCAGAATTGGCATCTAAATAACTGACTACATAGTCAATACGTCCACTTACAAGCTTTTTCCAGAGCTGCCAGCTGCATCTGTTTTTCTTTATCAGCAAATATAATAGATGTGTTTGTCATCATGAACTATATGTGTGTGTGTGTGTGTGTGTGTGTGTGTGTGTGTGCACGCATGTGTTTTTGTAGCCCGTAGTCGGCAGTGCATGGAGCTTCTCTCCATGTTGAGTGTGAAGGAGCAGAGAGCTTACCAAGGAACCAAACCTCAGTACAGCCCAGAGAGAGATGCAAGTGTTCTGGAGGTGAGAGAGCACCAATCACATCACACACACACAGAAAGATGGAGGGATTTACTAGATTCAGTTCAGTTATGTCACACACTGTATAATGTCCAAACCACTTGGCACATTGTCCTTTCAAAGTAACTGTCAGCAGCATGTTTGGCAGGGTCATTTTTTACAGTACATGATGAAAAATTTTTCAATTTAGCATGAACATCACAACCTTTTCCCTCAAAAAAACAACAAAAAAACCAAGCAAGCAAAAAATTCAATAGAAAGACACATCTCACAAAAACAGTGAGAAAAAAAAAAAATCTATTTTGTGACTGTCTTGTCACTAAGATATCTCAACAATAGTTTAGAGATTACAATGAGTCCATAGTTGATAAAGGTAATGTTTCTATGTACTCAATGAAAGGCTGCCAAATCTTTAAAAAGCATCATATCTGTTTTTCAGGATATAAATGATCTTTTCTAGAGGCGTACAAAGCATCATTTCTGATGTCCACTTTGATATAGAGAGGGGGGGGTCTGGAGGTTGATTTAGTTTCAAATTTGTAACATATCCTAGGAGAAAAAGTCCTGGATCTAATGGAATTGGTGCACCCATAATTTAAGTGTGTGTGTCACACAAATCATACCAAAATGTTGTAATATAACATGATGAAAACCTGATGCAGGCTTCTGTGTGGTCATGTCAAGTGACACAATGTTCTTTAGTCTTCTGCAGTGTAACCTGCCAGGGTGCCACAGGGCAGAAAGAAGCAGTTAGTCCAGTTCCTCATTTATTTTTGAGAGAGTTGATCAAATATTCAGTTTTGGAATTGTAAAACATAAGAAATATAAAAACAATCTTTCTATTTTATATATGGCTCTGCGCTAGCAATAGCCGTGACCAGAGGCACTATGTTTTGGGGTTGTCTGTCTGTCCACCCGTATGTACATCCTATTCTTGTGAACGTGATATCTCAAGAACGTTGTGAGGGTATATCTGCAATTTTGGCATAAACATCCACTTGGACTCAGCAATGTTTTTGTTTTTGCTGGTCCAAGGTCAAGGTTACTGTGACCTTTTCTGTGTCATTCTTGTGAACACAATATTTCAAGAATGTCTTGAAGAAATTTCTTTAAATTTGGCACATCATGCACTTGGACTGAGGGATGACCTGATTCGATTTTGGTGATCAAGGGTCAAGGTCAAGGTCAGCATGACCTTTAATCCATCTCAGTCTTGTGAATGCAATATCTCAAGAACAACTTCAGGAAATTTCCTCAAATTTGGCACAAATGTCTACTTGGATTCAGTGATGAACTGATCAGATTTTGGTAGTCATATGTCAAAGGTCAATGTCACCTTATTTTTCTCATTCTTGTGAACATGGTATCTCAAGAATGCCCTGAAGGAATTTCTTCCAATTTAGCACAAACGTCCTCTGGGACTGAAGAATAAACTGAGTAAAATTTGGTGGTCAGAGGTCAAGGTCACTGTAACCTTACGATGCATGTTTTTGGCCATTACTCAAGAATTCTAATGCCTATTATGACCAAACCTCACACAAATGTCTAATAGGATAAAGTGGTGAAGGTCAGCTTTACTGTGATATCAAAATATTCTGCATAAAACACTTTTTCTTCAGGAGCAGAAGGGGAGACATTTTGGTCAGATACTGAATTGGTGACACTTATCTTGGTGGTCCACCTTGAAACTGTGCTGATTGTATAGATATTCTGCATGTGAAGTAGGGGTGCAATGGTACAAGTATCCCACGGTATGGTTTGTACCTCGGTTTTTGGGCCACGGTTTTGGTTCGGTTTCGGTACGTGTTTTGTGCATAAAGAGAACAATTTTTTTCCCCAAAATTATCTCTTTATTTTGCTTGTCAGCAAAAACTACATTTCGCAGTAAACAAATTCCAGTATCACTGGTGTGCTGAATAACACTTTTCCAAATGCAAACATTCTGTAATTAATTTAAGTTAACGTTTCTTGAGGCGGTGATTATCCCAGGGGTCACAATAGGTCGTTTTATACAGTGATCTACATTTTTAAAACATGGTCTCACTCAAGTGAAATGGCTACTATGGGGACTAACATTCGTCAGATTCTATCTTAAGTGTGTTGAAAATGGTCATCAGAGAGACAAATGGAAAGACTGGTTTTGGGGTTTGTCACACTCTAAACAGTCCAAAAATGTAAGAGATAAGTGTGGGAGACTGTGACCAGTCACAGGTCATTTCAGAGAGAGAGGACATTCCTAGTGGCTTAGCATCTGTAAATGCAGAAAGTGTCCATTCCAGCGCTGGCTATAAACAACAACTGGCTATACTTTCACTGTAGTAAATACCGTATACACTGAAACTGAAAGTGTTGTTGTAGTATTTAGGAAAGAGACATTTTCAGCTGTTTTAAAAACTGCCAAAAGGTTTCGTACAAAGGGTATGTCTTTTACTTGAGAATACTTCACGAGTAACTTACACTCAGGGGTCATATAGTGAGTGCTTGTCTATATCTTCTGTGTGTTTTGCAGCTGGCAGTGTTGGGTGCCTGCAGGTGTCTTGGTGTTGCCGAAGCTTGTCAGTGCAGTCGGACTGCTGCTGCCAGCAGGAAGCAGCTCTTCCAGCTACAACAGGAGGTAAACTACATCTGACCACTCTAACTGTCCCAAGCTCCATCTTTTTCTTCTCTTTTCTCTCAAACTAGTAATGCTGTTCATAAGATCCTAAGATAACATCAGCCCTTGTTGCTTTCTTGGTTTGACTGTTGTAAAAAATATGATTTGGTCCTTGTAGGGTTTCAAACCAACCTCCAGACGACCAGTGCAGACAACTGATTTTTGACATAACTGCATAGTCTTAGTCATAGGAGAGGGAAAGACCAGTTGCTCAGTTTAAGAGTCAGTGCTTGAATTTATTGTTGTGTTTTGAGTGTTTGAATGGGAGAGAACATTCTAACTAGTGTCCCCGGATAATTTGAGTTTTTGACAATTTTTTGTAGTAGCTGTCTCATTGGTTTGCACGATTACAGACTGAAAAATACT